>PVHX01000277.1:300998-347106 GCA_004024805.1 Geosciurus inauris
CAAACCCACTTACATACAGTTACCTTATACTAGATAAAGGAGCCAAACACATACACTGGAGAAAAGACAGCCTCTTCAACAAATGGTGCTGGGAAAACTGGAAATCCATATGCAGCAAAATGAAACTAAACCCCTATCTCTCACCATGCACAAAATTCAACTCAAAGTGGATCAAGGACCTGGGAATCAGACCAGAGACTCCACACCTAATAGAAGAAAAAATAGGCCCAAATCTTCATCATGTCAGATTAGGACCATACTTCCTTAACAAGACTCCTATAGCACAAGAAGTAAAATCAAGAATCAACAAATGGGATGGATTCAAACTAAAAAGCTACTTCTTGGCAAAAGAAATAATCAATGAAGTGAACAGAGAGCCAACATTCTGAGAACAAATCTTTGCCACACACACACATCCAATAGAGCACTAATCTCCAGGATATATAAAGAACTCAAAACACTTATCACCAAAAAAACTAATAATCCAATCAATAAATGGGCCAAAGAGCTGAACACAAACTTCACAGAACAAGATGTACAATCGATCAACAGACATGAAAAAATGTTCAACATCTTTAGCAATCAGATAAATGCAAATGAAAACTCCCCTAAGATTTCCTCTCATGCCAGTCAGAATGGCAACTATCAAGAATGCAAACAATAAGTGTTGGCAAGGTTGTGGGGAAAAAGGCATGCTCATACATTGCTGGTGGAACTGCAAGTTGGTACAACCAATCCGAAAAGCAGTATGGAGATTCCTTAGAAAACTTGGAATGAAACCACCATTTAAGCCTGCTATCCCACTCCTCGGTCTATACCCAGAAGACTTAAAAACAGCATACTACAGTGACGCAGACACTTCTATGTTTATAGCAGCTCAATTCACAATAGCTAAACTGTGGAACCAACCTAGATGCCCTAGATGAATGGATAAAGAAACTGTGGTATATATACACAATGGAATATCACTCAGCAATAGAAGAGAATAAAATTATGGATTTGCAGGTAAATGGTTGGAGTTGGAGAATATCATGCTAAGTGAAGTAAGCCAATCTCAGAAAACCAAATGCTGAATGTACTCGTTGATAAGTGGATGCTGATCCATAATGTGGGGAAGGACATGGGAACGATGGAGGAACTCTCTTCACAGTGGTGTAAGGGGGGAGGGGGCATGGGGACAGTAAAAGTGGTAGAATATGATGGTCATCATAGCCCTAACTTTATGTATGACTGCATGTATGTTGTGATCCTATATCACTTACAACCAGAGAAATGAAATGTTATCCTCTATCTCTGTACAATGTATCAAATTGCACTGTTATCATGTAAGCCTAAATAGAACAAATAAATTAAATATGAAAAAAAAAGAATCTGCATGTGCTGTTTTATGTTTTTATGATGGTTGTTTCAATAGTGGCTATTAAAAAAAATAAAATAAAATAAACATTTTAAAAATCAACACATTAAAATGTTGGGTTTTTGAAAAAAATAAATTAAATTCTTAGCCACACTAACCAAAATAAAGATGGAAAACATGCAAATTATTAAAATCTCTGATGAAAAATGAAATGTGACCAAGGACATTACTAAAATATAGAAGAAAATCAGAGAAATTATTTTGAAAATTTATGCTCTAATAAATTTGAAAATCTTGAATACATTGACTAATTTCTAGAGATATATGGTCTACCCAAATTGATCTGGGAGGATATAGAAAATTTAAACAGATCAATTTCTTTTTTTTTTTTTTTTAAATATTTTTTAGTTGTAGGTGGACACAATATCTTTATTGATTTATTTTTATGTGGTGCTGAGGATCGAACCCAGTGTCTCACGCATGCGAGGCAAGCGCTCTACCACTGAGCCACAATCCCAGCCCTAAACAGATCAATTTCAAGTCATGAAATTGAAGATGCGATCAAAAGCCTACCAAAAAATGACTGGATGGATTCTCAGCAAAGTTCTATGAGACTTTTAAAGAGACCTAGCACCATCCTTCTCAAATTATTCCATAAAATAGATAAGTAGAGAACCCTACCAAATTCATTATATGCAGTTCATTCTGTTTGGTTTTGGAATCTGGGTGATTCTAATTACCCTGATTCCAAAACCCAAAACACATCAAGACATGAAATCTTCAGACCAATATACCAGATGAACAGAGATGCAAAAATTCTTAATAAAATACTGGAAAATAACATATTAAAACACATTTTAAAGATAGTGCATAATGATCAAGTGGGTTTTATCCCAGGGATGCAAGTTTGGTTCAACATACAGAAATCAATAAATGTGATTCATTACAACAATAGACCTAAAGACAAGAGTCATATATTCATATATATCAATATATTCAAAAAAGCATTTGATAAAATACAGCATCCATTCATGTTTAAAACACTGGAAAACCTAGAGATAGTAAGAACAAACCTCATGTTGATGACATGATCCTATAGTTCAAAAACCAAAAAAACTTCACTAGAAAGCTTCCAGAACTCATAAATGAATTGAGCAAAATGGCAGGATATAAAATCAATGCCCATAAATCAATTGTGCTCCCATACATCAATGTTGAAATAGCTAAAAAAGAAATTAGGAAAAAATCCTATTTACAATAGCCTCAGAAAAAAAGAAAAGAAAAGAAAAAAACTACTTGTAAATACATCTAAAAAAAAGTGGTAATAGATCACTACAATAAAAATTCAGAACACTAAAGAAATAAATTGTGGAAAACCCTAGAAAACTGAAAGATCTGCCATGTTCTTGGATAGGCAGAATTAATACTGTCACAATGGCCTTACTACCAAGAGCATCATACAGATTTAATGCAATTTCTATTAATTCTAATGATGTTCTTCATAGAAACATAAAAATGAGTCATTAAATTCAACTAGAAAAATAAGAAGCTCAGAATGGCCAAAGCAATCATTAGTGACAAAAATGAAGCAGAAGGCATCATAATACCAGACCTTAAACTATACTACAAAGCTACAATAAGAAACAGCATGGTATTAACACCAAAACAGACATGAAGATCAATGGAGTAGAAGACACAGAGACAAACTCACATAAATTCAGTTATCTCATACTTGACAAAGGCACCAAAAACATACATTGGAGAAAAGATAGCCTTTTCAACAAATGGTGCTGAGAAAACTGGAAATCCATATGTAGTAGAAGGAAGTTTAATTCCTGTATCTCATCCTGTACAAAACTCAAATTAAAGTGGATTAAAGACATACATATTAGAACAGAAACCCTGCACCTTCTAGAAGAAAATGTAGGACCAACACTCCAACATGTCAGTTTAGGAACAGTCTTCCTCAACAAGACACTTAAAGCACAAGAAGTAAAATATAAAAATCAGTAAATGGGATGGCATCAAATTAAAAAGCTTCTTCACAGCAAAGAATACCATCAAAAACATAACAAGAGAGCTTATGGAATTGGAGAATACATCACAAATAAATAATTAATTTCCAGAATATACAAAGAACTCAAAAAGCTTACCACCAAAAAAGCAAAAAATCCTAACCAATAAGTGGACAAGAAGACATGTGGATGGTCAACAAATATATGAAAAATTGTTCAGCATCACTAGCAATTAAAGAAATGCATATTAAAACTACATTGAGATTCCATCTCACTCAAGATATCAATTATCAAGAATACAAGTAACAATAAATGTTGGTGAGGAAAAGAGTACACTCATACATTGCTGGTGAGACTGAAAATTGTTGCAATCACTCTGGAAAGCAGTATGGAGATTCTCTTACAATAGGAATGGAACAACGATTTGATCATGTTAGACCACATCTCAGTATATATCCAAAGGAGTTAAAATCAGCATACTATAGTGATGCAGCCACATCAATTTTTATAGCAGCTTGATTCACAATAGCTATGCTATGGAACCAACCAAGATGTCCTGCAACAGATGAATGGATAAAGAAAATGTGGTTTATATATACAATGGAATATTATGCATTCATAAAGAAGAATGCTTTTATGACATTTTACAGTAAATGGAAGGATCTAAAGACTACCATGCTAAGTGAAATAAGTCAATCCAAAAAAAAATTTTTTTAAAGAGGTCAAATGTTCTCCTGTTATGTGGATGGTAACACACAACAAGGAGTAGAAATAGAAGTTCAGTGGATTAGACAAAAGAGAATGAAGGGACGGGAAAGGGCATGGAATAGGAAAGACAGTGAAATGACAAAACTTTGCTATCTATGTATATGAATACACCACATTGAATCTCAACATTATGTATATCCACAAGACTGGGATCCTAATTAGAAGAAGTTATATTCCATGTTTGTATAAATATGTCCAAATAGATTATATTGTCCTATATAACTAAAAAAAAATAAAAATAATAATTTAAAAGAAAAAAAAAACTGGATTGAAGTAAATTGTCTCACATTTGAAAACTGGGAATTACTTGATATCAAGAAATCTATACCTTTAATGTTTCATTATATAAAGAAGCCACTTGAATGCCCCTTCCTTCCTTTCCATAATCATCGTCTTCAAGTTCATATTACCAGAAGTGATTAGAATGGGTGTCACATATCAAACTTCCTATTTAGTCAATATTTACAGTTGTCTGCTCTCTAAATAGTGATTCCTACACAAAAAGATGTTTCATACAGCCTAGAGCAGTCTGAAGAGTTAGCCTCTTTTATGATTTCTGGATTTTCCAAAATTTGTAACTAGAATTTTTTTTTTTTAGTACTGGAGATTGAACTCAGGGGCACTCGACCACTGAGCCACATCCCCAGCCCTATTTTGTGTTTTATGTAGAGACAGGGTCTCACTGAGTTGCTTAGCACCTCACCATTGCTGAGGTTGGCTTTGAATTCGTGATTCTCCTGTCTCAGCCTCCCTAAGTGCTGGGATTACAAACGTAACTAGAATTTTGATTCCTATAATTATACTGTAATGGAGAAACACATTCTTGGAATTGTATGGTAAATATGCTATTAATAAAGACCCAGGAAATCTTTAGAATAATGAAGTAATTTGCAAGGGTCTTTTTAAAAAACTTACTCCCATTCCTACTCTAGCTTCCTTATGGGAGGTCTGCTTTCCTTTTTGGTAAGCTTGGAGTTATGCATTTCCTTCTTTAATCCTCCACTTTCCCCTTTACTAAAATCTCACCCAACATGTTTTCCTGAAGCAACATCCTCCCAACCTGAACACACACAGTATGTGGATACAACATACATTTTTGGCACATTCTCTCTAGAAGAATAACACTCTGATGGGGCTTTAACAAATCAAAAAAGTATGGACCTTGGGTACCTTTCCAAATTTCCATGTAAAAATGAGGAAAAGTAAGATTTCTTCCTATTTCTATCATCTGCTCTCTATGATGTAAACCTTAAGCATCACACACACATGCAGAGATTTTATAAAATAAAGGAATCTAAATCCATAATTAGAAAAATGCATTTCTTTCTAAAGGCAACATTATCTGGAACATTATCTGGCTGATAGAATAAAAAGCCTTTTCTGATATTTTCACATAGCATTTTATCTTCCTTGATTAGGCCCTAGGTTACACATACTCATATGGAGAAGTTTTAAGAGTCTGTCCTTAAAGAACTAGCTACTTATTGTCTAAATTCTTTAAAAAATTACATGCAGAAATCTTGAAATTTTCTGTTTAAAATAACTTAGGTAGTATTCCCTCCTCTTTTGCTCTTTGCTAGCAGAAGGAGAATAATAGAAAATTATATGTTCCCCTGCTGGCAGTTCAAAGCTAGACTGAGCATCAAGGTTGGTTCTTCTATGAATTATTTATGTGTTAAAAATATTCTAGTGAAGTTAATGCCAAAATATAATATTAGTCTAGAATACTGTAAAGTATTATATTTCTGTAGAGAAAAATAAAGCCCATTTTCATGTAGTAAATAACCCAAATAATCCATATACCAAAAAAGTAGACATTTCTAAGATGCATGTTTTGTTTTATAATGATAATAGCAGTAAAAAAATCACATTATCTGATGTTTTTATTTAGCAGTAAATAATGTTATTTACATTAAAGTTTCAATGAAGGTGAAATGAATTACTCTTTGCAACGTGGTATTCAAACTGACTATCCACATCCAAAAAAATTAAATTGAACTCCTATGTCTCCTCATACACAAAATTTAACTCAAATGAATCATCATAGCTCAAAATACAAGAGATAAAACTATAAAACTCTTACAAAAATATAGGGCTAAATATTCACAAATGTGCATTAGGCAAGTGATTTAGATAAGACATAAACATTCTAATGATAAAAAATTATAGATTGGATTTCATTAAAATTAAAAATTTGGAACTTCAAATAATATCTGCTAGGTGGGATATTTTTAAAAAATTGACAAGTGTTGGCAAAAATTTGAAAATATTTCAACCTTTATAATATCATGGCTGGGATGAATACAAAATTATAAGGTCACTTTGGAAAATAACTGCAGTTTCTCTTCTTTTTTTTTTTTTTTTTTGGTGCTGGAAATTGAACTCAGGGGCACTTGGCCACTGAGCCACATCCCCAGCCCTATTTTGTGTTTTATGTAGAGACAGGATCTCACCGAGTTGCTTAGCACCTCGCCATTGCTGAGGCTGGCTTTGAATTCGTGATTCTCCGATCTCAGCCTCCCTAAGTGCTGGGATTACAGGCTTGCACCACTCTGCCCAGCTTGTAGAGTTTCTTAAAATGTGAGATGCAAATCCCAAAATTCCTCTCCTGGGTATCTACCCAAGAGAAATTAAAACATATGTCTACATATAGTCTTGTTCATGAATGTTCATAGCAGCATTATCAATAACAGCACAAAATGGAAATATCTGAGATAATCATCAACAGATAAATGGAAAAAATGTAACATATTATACAATGCTACAGTACTTAGTAATGAAATGAACTAAGTAGTGATGCATTCAATAACATAAATTGTCCTCAAAGACATATTAATAGGATCCATTCATAAAAAAATAACATGATTAAATTTATATAAAGCTGTCACATAGGCAAATCTTTGAGACAAAAGTCAATTAGTGATTAACTAAGGCCAGCAAAGAGAACAGAAATAAAAAGTCAGTATCCATGGACATGAGGTTTCTTTGGGGGATGATAAAAACGTTCAAAGTTAGAGTATAATGTTGGTTTCACAACTCTGAAAATGTGCAATTAAAATAAGTGAATTTTATGATATATAAATGATATCTCAAGAACGCTGCTTAAAAATAAAATATTCTATTGCTATTATAAAGCATCACAAAATTCCTTTCCTTCCCTCTTTGTGTATCTGTGGTTGACCCCTTGCTTTTTTTTAAAGCATTTTTGTTCCTACCAAATGACTCAGGACAGCGCAAGTATCAATTTATGTTAATGAACTTTTGGGCATTGATATTCTGAAAAAGGGAATTCCACAGGGCATTATCACCACAAAAAACAACAACAATAAAAAACAAAGTATAAGAGATGATGCAAGGGTCATGGGATGAGATGGTTTACTACTTTCCAAAGAAGAATCTTTTGTTCTATTCCTCTGTGCTAGCTATTCCACCTCCAGCAGCATGCATGCATTTACTGATGATATCCAGGGAAGAATGCCCATCATTATTGGGCATTCACTTAAAATATTTTTTGAGCATTCTTTTTAAAACAGAAAAGAATTTCAGGTTGTAAGAAGCAAATGGATTTAGCTTCTTAGGAGAGCACATGAAATTGTGTTGTACCTCCCTCTCCTGAGATGAAATTCTCTCAAACAGAAAGACAAGGAGAAACTGTAAGGCAGAGATTTGAATTCTTTTCACATGATTTAAAATCCAAATTAATGCCTTTTCCCTCCTCCCCAGGAAGCCTCTCATGCTACAGTTCACCTGATAGAATATATTTATACTTTATAAAAGAAAAGAAATAAACCCCATAAGTTCTCTTTTTTCACAAAAAGTTTTGTTTTGGTTCATTAATGTTTTCCTTATTATTTCTACTTTCCTGTGGAAATTTTGCCCAGAGCAATTTTTGATAAATAAATAAAGAGGGACACAGCTCATTTGCTTACATCATTTTTAAATGAAATTAAAACAGATATAATTTTGTATGGTTCAAACATTTATAAAATTCTTAAGATAAAATAGTACGATTTATTAAATTAACATAGCTATTTAATTTACAGCTATGTCAGAGACAGACTATTTGGTAAATTATAACTGCTCTTACATTCTTCCATGAAAAATATAATTCATGGAATTCTAAGCAGAAGACATTTTCACAATCCTTTTACTAATAAATATCTGCTTAAATAACAAACTGAGATATTTAATTCTGATTGTATAATCTTTTAATTTGTAAGTAGAGAACTATCAAAATATTGCTGTGAAGAAGGTTCATTTTGTACTGATTATCTACTTATTACTTACACATAGGCAACAAGAAAAACAGAAGCCTAGGATTCATTGTGAGTTGGTCCCAAGGCTCAGGAAAGTTGCCCAGGCAGATGGAGTCTATCTGTGCATGCCCCAGTTGCACTGCAGCTGAGGGACCATAAAATTCAGCCTGCCCTGGGTTTTACATCTCAATGGGCTGAAGTGTTGAAGGATATCCTGTTTTTAGGGTAGAACTGGAACAGAGCTCAGATGTTTCAGTCACTCCCTCCCTTATCTCAGGATGTTGCATTCCCCGCACATTCTACACTTAACTCTTGAGAAGTAAAAGCAAGGAAGAGGGTAGAACTGTGTAAGTCAGTCTGTGACCACCTATAGAACAGTTCTGTATTGCTGTAGATATAGAATAAAAGGAAATAATGATGTCTTGATTCCTTTTTTAAAAAATTTTTAAGTTGTTGATTGACCTTTATTTATTCATTTATTTATATGCGATGCTGAGGATCGAACCCAGTGCCTCCCACATGCAAGGCAAAGTCTCTACCATTGAGCCACAATCTCAGGCCTTGATTCCTTTTTTTAATTACAATCTGAATGCTGTCTTCACTTCCTAATCATTCAACATAACATCTTCCTGAATCTTCCTTTTCTTATCCTTGTATTAGTCAAAGTTGCTGTGATAAAACACCTGAGATAATCAACTTAAAAGGAGGATATATTTATTTTGGCTCATGGTTTCTGAGGTTTCAATCAATGCTTACTTAGCACCATTGCTTTGGGCCTATGGCAGCATCTGAAGAGAGTATATGGTGGAAGAGGGCTGCCACTGTGGCAGCCAATGAAGACAGACAGAGAGAGAAATGGGCTACAGTTCCAATATCCCCTGTAAGAACACACCACAGTGACCTAATTCGCTCACACTCGGCCCTACTTCTTAGAAGTTCCACCATCTTCCAATAGCACCATAGGTTGGTGACCAAGCCTTTTTAACACATGAACCTTTGTGGGACCTTGAAGATCCAAACTGTAGTATCCTTCTTTCCCTACATTACTATCAAGATACTTCATCTTTGGTTCTTTTTTTTTTTGGCACCAGGGATTGAACTCAGGGGCACTCGACCACTGAGCCACATCCCCAGCCCTATTTTGTGTTTTATGTAGAGACAGGATCTCACTGAGTTGCTTAGCACCTCACCGTTGCTGAGGCTGGCTTTGAACTCGTGATTCTCCTGTCTCAGCCTCCCAATGTGCTGGGATTACAAGTGTGAGCCACCGCGCCTGGCTCTTTGGTGCATTTTTAAAACTCAGTATATACTAAGGTTTCTTGAATTCATTTTATGTGACTTTATACTATCCCTACAAATATTTAAAGATCTATAATTCTTTGAAGCCAAGTTCTGCCCCAAATTAACAGCAAAGTAATGCCTAGCATATAGGTACTCTATAAATACGTGTCTATCAAATGGAGATTATTTCTGATAATTTAGATAAGCTGTGTTTCAAATTAGGCTTAGTGTTTCAATTACTATATTGAACAGCATTTGAATGATTTCTTATTATTACTACTAATAGACGGTTGAAATTTAGAGAATTTAATTTATTTTTAGTTGTAAATGGACACAATATCATTATTTATTTTCGTGTGGTGCTGAGGATCGAACCCAGTGCTTCACACATGCGAGGCAAGCTATCACTGAGCCACAACCTCAGCCCCATAAAATTTAGAGAATTTAAATAACTAACTAGAAGATATATCTGATATTTGCTAAATCATCTTTTTGTGCCTCCTTGCCTTTCTATATTGATCACCAAACTTTTTAAAACATATTCTGTTAATCTAATTAAATGCACAGTAATGGTTAAATATTTGATATCTGTTTTAAAACAGAGATATAAATATTGAAAAAATCAAATTATTAAAAACTTCACATACAATATTTATGATTGGATTATGTTAATTGATTATATGATTCATTTACTATGATTATGTTTTCATTTTAAACTATACTTTTTATATGCAGTCCTGAATGATAATCTTTTTGAATGCTTGTTTTCATGACAATATTACATGACAATTTCTCTGAATTAAAATACAACTTTATATTTGATTAAATCTAATAAACATAATTTATTGCATCATTGAATGTTAGAAAGTAAATCTCTGGGGCCAATCTCACATAAAACACAAATAAAATCATGCAATAGGTGAAATCAAGAAAGAAACAGTAAGTGGTAAGCAAGAAAAGTGTTGGGGTCACTAAGAGGGTGTAACACTAAAAGTAAATGCTAGAATTAGCACACCAAGATCAGAATTCTTAGTCTTGAGACTTCCAACATTGAGAGGCTAATATAAGAATCCCACATTAAGCCACAAATCCATAAAGCATCATAAAATGGTTGTAGAATTGTTGACCCCTAGTTTCTGATGAAATCTCCCATACAAATCCTCTCTGGAGAAAGCCACAGGTTCTTCAAATATCCAGTGATCTGATTTTAAAAATAGAAGTTTACAATGAGAAGATTACTAAACACACTAGCGAAATCATGAGTCAGAGTCAACAGAAAGGATAAATAACAGATTTTAAAAAGAAAGATTGCAATGAGATACAAAGTCCATAAATTTGTATAAAATACTTTTAAAAAGTAAGACATTGAATAAACATTGATGAGTGATATACTAGCAAAAGTGGCCAAGAAAATATGAGAACTTTTAGAAATGAAATATAAAATATTAAAATTTTTTTTTTTTTAAGATTTTTTTTTTTTTTAGTTGTTGATGGACACAATGTCTTTATTTTATTGCTTTGTATGTGGTGCTGAGGATCGAACCCAGGGCCTCACGCATGCGAGGCAAGCGCTCTACCGCTGAGCCACAATCCCAGCCCCTAAAATATTAAAATTAAACTGAATTTTTGAATCATTTATCTTTTACTGAGCTTTTCCATTGCTATGACCAAAATATCTGACAAGAAGAGTTTTAAAGGAAAAATATTTATTTGGGGCTCATGGTTTAGAGGTCTGAGTCCATAGAAGTGTTGAATCTGTTGCTTTGGGCCTGAGGTGAGGCAAACAACATGGCACATGTTTAATTTTTTTTCCTGTGTGTGGTAAGAATATTTAAGGTCTATGCTTAGCCATTTTTAATTGTATGATACATATTAATAACCATTGTCACCATAATGCACAGTAGACTTCTTGAACTTATTCCTCCTGTGTAACTGAAAATTTGCATCCTTTGACTAAAATCTCTTCAATCTCTCCAACCTTCAGCCTCTGATAATCACCATTTCACCCTCTATGAGTCTGACACTGTCAGATCCACATGTAAAATGATATCATGTACTATTTGCCTTTCTCTACCTGATTTATTTCACCTAACAAAATGTCCTCAAGTTCATCCCTGTCGGCACAAGTGACAGTCTTTACTTCTTTATGGCTAGATAGTATTCCATTGTGTCTATATGCCATATTTTCTTTATCCATTCATTAGTTAAAGGATGCTTAGGTTGATTACATATATTGACTATTGAGAGTAATGCTGCAATAAACATGAGAGTGCAGATATCTCTGTGAAAGGCTGGTTTCTTATCTCTTGGATATATATCCAGTAGTGGGATAACTGGATCAAATGGCAATTCTATTTTTAATATTTTGAGGACCTTCCATATCATTTTCCATAATGGCTGTGCTAATTTACACCTCACCAACAATGTACAAGAGTCCTCTTTATCTACTAATATTTATGTTTATTATGGGTTATTAGATGTGATGTGTCTCACAAAAGCTCATGGGTGAGGCAATGCAAGAAACTTTAGGAGCAGAATGGTTGAGTTATGAGAGATTTAACCTAATCTATGTCCTAAACTGTTTTTCTCTGCCACATTCTTCTGCCAGGATGTTCTGCCTCACCTGAGGCCCATAGTAATGGAGTTAGCCATTTATGGGCTGAGAACTTTGAAACCATGAGCTCGCAAATAAATTTTTCCTCCTCTAAAATTGTTCTTGTCAGGTCTTTTGGTCACAGTAGTAAAAAAGTTGACTAAATGTTCATCTATGATAATAACTATTCTAATAGGTATAAATGATATTGTATTGTCATTTTTTAATTGCATGTTCCTTATTGATATTGAGCATGTTTCATATTTATGGCACTTCTTGCCCCTTTTTATGTTCTCTTTTGAGAAATGTCTAGTCAGGTCCTTTTCCCATTTCCTGTTTAAAGGGCTGTTTACATACTATAGAGTTAAAGGGTTTTCTTACCTTTCTGAATATTAACCCTTTATTTGATGTATGGTTTAAAATATAGAATCTCGATCTGTCTGTTGTCTTTGTCTCTGTTATTACCATATCTGTGCAGTAATGTTTGTTTTTGTTGCCTGTACTTTTGGGGTCCTATCCAAAAAATTATTCCCCAGGACAATGTTATGGAGTTTTCCCGTATTTTATTCTATTTCTTTCTGATTTGGGATCTTATGTTGAAGTCTTTAATGCATTTTGAGTTAAATTTTATATACGGCAGGAGATAAGGGTCTAATTTCATTCTTCTGCACATGGGTATCAGTTTTCTAACAATTATTGAAGATACTGCTTTTTCCCTATTATGTGTTCTTGGCATCTTTTTCAAAAATAAATTGATCATAAATGAGTGAATATATTTCTGGGCTTTCTATTCTGTTCCCTTGGTCAGTCTATTTTATGCCAGTACTAAAACTATTTTGATTACTGTATCTTTGTAGTACATTTTGGAATCAGGCAGTTTAATGGCATTATGAGTTGAATTTTTTATTGTCCAGAATCATATGGTGAAGTCCTTGAACCCAATATCTCAAAATATAGCTATATGTGGAGAGTTTCAACAATGTAATTATGGTTAAATGAAGTTGTTATGGTGGGCTCTAATCCAATATAACTAGTTTTCTTATAAGAAGTGGAGGTTAGGATCCAAATATGCTCAAAGGGAAAACCACATGAAGACCCAGGGAGAAAATGGTCATTTAAAGCTAAGGAGAGATTCAAAAGCTTCCTTCACTTCAGAAGAAACCAAACCAGCTGACATTTTGTTCCACGAGGAAATAAATTTGTTTTTTAAACCACCTAGTCTATGGCATTTTATATGGCAGCCCTAGCAAACTAATAACATATCAAATCTCCACTGCTGTTTGCCATGAGTGGCACATTATTTAAATCTGAAAAATGTAACAAGCCTTAAACTTCAAAGTAAATTACATTTAATTCCTTTTTTATCAAATGCTTGTGAAATTTTGAATCAAGTAAATATCTTGGATTAAAAAGCCACACAACTAGTCAATAGCCAAATCCTTTTATATGGACTTTCCTTTCTTCCTCCTCACTGACAGACTCCTTTGATTTTAAATTTGACTTTACCATTTATTTGCTTTGAATTCACAGATAAATTTCTCAATCTCTTTGGCTTAACATTCTCAGTGTAAAATGCAAATAAATATGTCTGCCTCATACAGCTATTGTGAGAACAATACTAATGACATAGACTGTCCTATGTGATAACTATAGGAAATAACTGGAAGTTGCATACAGTATCTTCAGGAAGAAATTTCCCAAGCTAATACTATATCTAGTAAAATTAAAATTTCCTGGTCAATAGATAAGATATTTAAATTAGATTTTTATGATTATTGAGTTTGAGGTACTTTCAATCTATAAAACAAATTACATAGTTATATAAATAACTATGATTTTATTGCACTTTAATAAGATACTCAATGGAAATAAATATGTAGTAATTTAAAATGCAACAAATGCTGGAATAGCATACCAACCCTGTGGATTAAATTCATTTAAGTTTGACATAGTAGTCAGTAAATATTAATATGTGAATATGAAATGGCAGAATTTAATTTAGATGAAGTTTTGGGTTCACCTGATTTGACTCACTCATTTTCTATGATAGTCTCTGAATTCCAAATCCTTTTAGCAGCTGAACACAAACATCAGATTTTATTGGTAGAATATTTTGCTTAGTGCTAAAGCACACAGAGTGTACTTTTGCTGGAGGCATGATTTTTATTTTTTATAAAACTCTGGTGTGGAATGTACTTTCAGTGATATAAAAATAAAAGCAGCAAATAGGAAAGCACAAGGCAACAATAGCATTATTATTTTGCAAACTATCCCCTGAGCTGTAACTAATCTGGTTATTTGGGCTTAGAAGAATCATTTTAGTGTATGCAATATTCTTCTCAGAAAATATTTAACCAGCTCAAATTCAAATGATAACATAGAAGGATGAAGAATAAATATGAAGAAGGGAATATCTCTATCACCTGGATATGGCCTGATGTTTAAATCTGTTTTGTGCAAGGCAGAGATGTCAAGTTATTTAAACCAATTATGACATTTTAATTATGACACAAAGAAATATGTACTTAGAAAATCTTGTGTAAATTATTTTATTTTAAAAAGTTTAATTACTGAAATAATATCCTATAAAATTATATGTAATAATGTCACCATTACTATTTAGTTCTAAGTAAACTTTTAAAACAGGAAACATTTTTTACTTAAATAATCCCTTTAATTTATAATCACATATTGCATTTTTTTAATCTAGTGGTTTGCTATGCTAAAGCTTCCCATACCTTTTTATTTTAGCACTCAGTATTGAACCCAAAGATATTTTACTACTGAGTTACATCTCCAGCCCTTTCTATTTTAAGTTGCTAAGGATCACACTACATTGCTGAGCCTGGTCTCGAAATTATGACCTTCCTGCCTTAGCCTTCCCAGGAGCTGCAATTATAAGTATGTGCCACTGCACCTGGCTTGCTTTATTTATTGTGAAAAGTATCATTATTAATACTTAAAACATGGCAGACAAGTCCTTCTTGGACAGTGCATGTTACCAATATCTCATGCTAATTCTTTGCATAGTGAACTATTATGCATAATTTAAATATTAAACTATAATTAAATCGATATACTTAGTTTACATTGATAATACTTCATTATTTCACTTGCTTAACATGGCTCATTTAATATCAGCTAGATAATAGGAAAAACATAGATCTGAGCAAGCATAAAAATTATCCAAAATCACAAAAAGAAAAGATATAAATAAAGTGCAAAAGTTACAAGAATACAAGCAACAATAAGTGTCGGTGAGGTTGTGGAGGGAAAGGTACACTCGTACATTGCTGGTGGCACTGAAAATTGGTGCAACCACTCTGGAAAGCAGTATGGAGATTCCTTAGAAAACTTGGAATGGAGTCACCATTTGGCCCAGCTATCCCACTTGTTGGTCCTTACCCAAATGACTTAAAATCTGCGTACTATAGTGATACAGCCACATCAATGTTTATAGCAGCTCAATTCACAATAGCTAACCTGTGGAACCAACCTAGATGCCCTTCAATAGATGAATAGATAAAGAAACCATGGTATATATACACAATGGAATATTACTCAGCATTAAAAGAGGATAAATTATGGCATTTACAGGTAAATGGATGGAGTTGGAGAATATCATGCTAAGCAAAGTAAGCCAATCCCAAAAAACCAAAGGCCAAATGTTCTCTCTGATAAGTGGGTGCTGATCCCCCCCAGGGGAAGAATAGAGGAACTTTGGGCAAAAGGGAGGAAGGGGAGAGGAGAGGGTATGGGGGCAAGAAAGATGGTAGAATAAAGTGGACATCATTACCCTAGGTACACGTATAAATGCACATATGGTGCAACTCTACTTCGTGTCCAACCAGAGAAAAGAAAAGTTGTTCTCCATTTGTGTATAATAAATCAAAATGTATTCTGCTGTCATACATACCTAATTAGAATAAATTAATTTAATTTTTTAAAAAGTTAATGAAAATCAGAGGCTTTACTTTCCTATAATGCAGTAAGAAAGGGAACTGAACAATTCCTAATCATGAAAAACTGAATAGACATTTTAAAGAGCAAATTTGGCAGCTTTTAAAGAAAGAGGCCATTATAACTCTGAGATTCATTGTGATGATTATTTAAGAATTCCCCAGAGGCAGTTCCAAGATGGCGACCTAGACGGACAGATCCAACAACTCAGATCAGCAGAGCTAGAAGGAAAGACACGCAAGCACTATGAAAAAACAAGGAAAGAAAGTGACTCAAACAAACCAAGATAACACACTACTTGAATCCATGTCAGTACAGCAGAAGAAATGACAGAACAAGAATTCAGGATGTACATATCTAAAATGCTCTGTGACATAAAAAACGATATAAGAGAGCAAGCCCAGTCAGCAAAAGACCATTTTGATAAAGAGATACATAGGCAAATAAAGGAAGTAAAAGATCACTTCGATAAAGAGATACAGAGGCAAATACAGGAAGTAAAAAATCACTTCAATAAGGAGATAGAGAACCTGAAAAGGAACCAGACAGAAATCCTTGAAATGAAAGAAATAATAAACCAAATTAAAAACTCAAGGGAGAGCATCACCAACAGATTAGACCATGTGGAATAAAGAACCTCAGATACTGAAGACAAAATATTTAACCTTGAGAATAGAGTTGACCACACAGTGAAGATGGTAAGAAGCCATGAACAGAACATCCAAGAGCTTTGGAATAACATTAAAAGACCAAACTTGAGAATTATTGGGATAGAGGAAGACATAGAACATGAAAGCAAAGGAATGAGCAATCTTTTCAATGAAATGATATCAGAAAACTTTCCAAATATGAAGAATGAATTGGATAATCAAATTCAAGAGGCTTACAGAACACCAAATGTACAAAATCATAACAGACCTACACCAAGGCACATCATAATGAAAATGCCTAACATTCAGATCAAGGAGAGAATCTTAAATGCCACAAGAGAAAGGAATCAGATTACATATAGGGGAAGCCAATTAGGATCACTGCAGACTTCTCAACCCAGACCCTGAGAGCAAGAAGATCATGGCAAAGCATATACCAAGTGCTAAAAGATAGTGGATGCCAACCAAGAATCTTATATCCAGCAAAATTAAGTTCTAGGTTTGAAGATAAAATAAAAACCTTCCAAGATAAAGAAAAATTAAAAGAATAGACAGCAAGAAAGCTGGCACTACAGAACATTCTTGGTAAAATATTCCATGAGGAGGAAATCAAAAACAACAATGAAAACCTGCAGAGGGAGGAGTTACATTAAAGGCCAAACAAAGGAGAATCCCAGTCAAATTAAAAACCAAAGAATAAACGAAATGTCTGGAAATACAAACCATGTCTCCATAATAACATTGAATATAAATGGCCTAAACTCAGCAATTAAAAGACACAGACTGGCAGATTGGATTTAAAAAAAAAAGACCCAACAATATGCTGCCTCTAAGAGACTCATTTCATAGAAAGAGTGAAGAGACTGAAGGTGAAAAGATGGAAAAAAATTTATCACTCACATGGACTATGTAAACAAGCAGGAGTTTCCTCCTCATTTCAGATAAAGTAGACTTCAAACCAAAGTTAGAGAAAAGGGATAAAGAAGGTCATTTCATACTGCTCAAGGGAATCAGATATCAATAAGACATAACACTTTTAAATATCTATGCCCCAAACAATGGGGCAGCCATGTTCATCAAACAAACCCTTCTCAAATTCAAGAACCAAATAGATCCCAACACAATAGTATTGGGTGACTTTAACACAACTCTCTCACTACTAGACAGATCTTCCAAACAAAAACTAAACAAAGAATCTACAAGACTCAATAGAACAATCAATGGTCTAGACTTAACAGAGATATATAGAATATTCCATCCCTCAACAAACAAATACATGTTTTTCTCAGCAGCTCATGGATCCTTCTCCAAAATAGATCATATGCTATGCCATAAAGCAAATCTTAGTAAATACAAAAAAATAGAGATACTACCCTGCATTCTATCTGAGCATAATGGACTGAAACTAGAAATTAATGACAGTTTAAAAAAAAGAAGCCACTATAACACCTGGAGACCCAATAATTTGCTATTCAACAATGCATGGGTAACCGAAGACATCAGGGAAGAGATTAAAAAATTCTTGGAGGTAAATGAGAACTCTGATACAACATACCAAAATCTCTGGGACACTATGAAGGCAGTGCTAAGAAGAAAGTTCATTGCATTAAACTCACATATTCAAAGATGTAAAAGTCAACAAATCAATGACTTGACACTACAACTCAAAGCCCTAGAAAAAGAAGAACAAAATAACACTAAAGAAGTATAATACAGGAAATAATTAGAATCAGAGCTGAAATCAATGAAATTGAAACACAAGAAACAATCCAAAAAATTGATAAAACAAAAAGCTGGTTCTTCGAAAAAATAAACAAAAGTGGCAAACCCTTAGCTACTCTAACAAAAACAAGGAGAGAGAAAACCCAAATTACCAGAATTTGTGATGAAAAAGGAAATATCACGACAGACCCTGTTGAAATACAGAGGATAAACAGAAACTATTTTGAAAACTTATATTCCAGTAAAATAGAAAACCCTGAGGACACCGACAAATTCCTAGAGACATATGACCTACCCAAATTGAACCAGGAGGACATTCATGACTTAAACAGATCAATTACATGCAAGGAAATAGAAGAGGCCATCAAGAGCCTTCCAACCAAGAAAAGCCCTGGACCAGATGGATTCTCAGCTGAGTTCTACAAGACCTACAAAGAAGAACTAACCGCAATACTCCTCAAACTATTCCATGAAATAGAACGGGAAGGAACCCTTCCAAACTCATTCTATGAGGCTAGTATCACCTTGATTCCCAAACCAGACAGAGACACATCAAAAAAGGAAAATTTCAGACCAATATCTCTGAGGAACATAGATGCAAGAATTCTCTATAAAATTTTGGCAAATCGCATACAAAAGGACATTAAAAAAATAGTGCACCATGATCAAGTGGGGTTCATTCCAGGGATGCAAGTTTGGATCAACATACAGAAATCAATACACGTAATCCATCACATCAATAGACTTAAAGATAAAAATCACATGATTCTACCAACTGATGCAGAGAAAGCATTCGACAAAATACAGCACTCTTTCATGTTCAAAACACTAGAAAAACTAGGGATAGTTGGGACATACCTCAACATTGTTAAAGCAATATATGCTAAGCCTAAGGCCTACATCATCCTAAATGGAGAAAACTTGGAATCATTCCCTCTAAAAACAAGAACAAGACAGGGATGCCCTCTCTCACCACTCTTATTCAATATAGTCCTTGAAACCCTAGCCAGAGCAATCAGACAGACGAAGGAAATTAAAGGGATATGAATAGAAACAGAAGAACTCAAACTATCATTAATTGCAGACATGATTCTATACTTAGAGGACCCAAAGAGTTCCACCAGAAAACTTCTAGAACTGATAAATGAATTCAGCAAAGTTGCAGGATATAAAATCAATGTCCATAAATCAAATGCATTTCTATACATCAGCAATGAGTCCTCTGAAAGAGAAATTAGAACAACTACTCTATTCACAGTAGCCTCCAAAAAAATAAAATACTTGGGAATCAATCTAACAAGAGTGGTGAAAGACCTCTACAACGAAAATTACAAGACACTAAAGAAAGAAATTGAAGAAGATCTAAGAAGATGGAAAGACCTCCCATGTTCCTGGATAGGCAGAATCAATATTATTAAAATGGCCATACTACCCAAAGCACTATACAGATTCAATGCAATCCCAATTAAAATCCCAAAGTCCTTTCTTATAGAAATAGAAAAGGCAATCATGAAATTCATTTGGAAAAATAAGAGACCCAGAATAGCCAAAGCAATCCTGAGCAAGAAGAGTGAAGCAGAAGGCATCATAATACCAGACCTTAAACTATACTACAAAGCTATAGTAACAAAAACGGCATGGTACTGGCACCAAAATAGACATGTAGACCAATGGTACAGAATAGAAGACACAGAGAGTAATACACATAAATACAGCTATCTCATACTAGACAAAGGTGCCAAAAACATACATTGGAGAAAATATAGCCTTTTCAACAAATGGTGCTGGGAAAACTGGAAATCCATATGCAGTAAAACGAAACTAAACCCCTATCTCTCACCATGCATGAAACTCAACTCAAAGTGGATCAAAGACCTAGGAATTAGACCAGAGACCCTGCGTCTAATTGAGGAGAAAGTAGGTCCAAATCTTCAACACGTTGGATTAGCTCCCGAATTCCTTAACAATACTCCTATAGCACAAGAAATAAAAGCAAGAATCAATAAATGGGATGGACTTAAATGAAAAAGCTTCTTCTCAGCAAAAGAAACTATCAATGAGGTGAACAGAGAGCCTACATTCTGGGAGCAAATTTTTGCCACACACACATCAGATAGAGCACTGATCTCCAGGATATATAAAGAACTCAAAAAACTTAATACCAAAATATCAAACAACCCAATCAATAAATGGGCTAAGGAGCTGAATAGAAACCTCTCAGATGAAGATATACAATCCATAAACAAATATATGAAGAAATGTTCAATGTCGCTAGCCATTAGAGAAATGCAAATCAAAACAACTCTCAGATTCCATCTCACCCCAGTCAGAATGGCAGCTATCCAAAATACCAGCAACAACAGGTGCTGGCGAGGATGTGGAGAAAAAGGTACACTCAAACATTGCTGGTGGGATTGCAAACTGGTGCAACCAATCTGGAAAGCAGTATGGAGATTTCTTAAAAAACTTGGAATGGAACCACCATTTGATCCAGCTATCCCTCTCCTTGGCTTATACCCTAAAGACTTAAAAACAGCACACTACAGCAAAGCAGCCACTTCAATGTTTATAGCAGCACAATTCACAATTGCAAAACTATGGAAGCATCCCATATGCCCTTCAATAGATGAATGGATAAAGAAACTGTGGCACATATACACAATGGAATATTATTCAGCAATAAAAGAGAATAAAATTATGGCATTTGCAGGCAAATGGATGGAATTGGAGAACATTATGCTAAGTGAAGTAAGCCAGTCCCAAAAAACCAAATGTCAAATGTTCTCTCTGATTAGTGGACGATGATACATAAGGGGGGTGGGAATGAGGAACATAGGAGAAATGGAGCAACTCTGGATGCGGCAGAGGGGAAGTGGGGAGAGGGTAAGGGGAATGGGTATAGTAAAGATGGTTGATTGAGATCGTCATTATCATCCTTGGTGCATGTATGAAGACACAAATGGTGTGTCTCTATCTGGTTTGCAACCAGAGAAATGGAAAAATTGAGCTCTATATATGTGCAATGACTTGAAATGCATTTAAATAAATTATAAAAAATAAATAAATAAATAAAAAGAATTCCCCAACACCACTGTGTACTAACTGGCACTGGTCAGTAGATAAACTCTCCCATAAACTAGAATTTGTATTTGTATCAATGTGGTCTATAATCATAGACCTTTCAAGTGGTCACACCACACTGATGCCTCAAAGATGAATTATGGTCATGTCAAACACCAGATTTTGCATCAACTATTGTTAATTGAAGTCTGTTTTCAGATCAGTTTTTCATTAATGTATTTACTTTTTGACAAGAAATTTTAATTTATTTCTATTACTTTTTTCCATGTAATATAAACTTCAAATTCATATAACTCCATGAAGTACATGCACTTCATAGGTGACCAAGTTGTGTGTCTAGGGAAAGAGTGAGTGAAAGAATCAGGGGCGTGGGGGAGGAAGAAGAGGAGGAGAAGCACAAAGAGGAGAAGTCCTGAAGAGGGAGTGGGAGGGAAGGAGAGAAGACTGTTCATTCATGCATGTGCTAGTTTGACATGGGTATCATGGGTATGCACTATCTTCATGGAAATACATAGGAAATGATTTTGTACTAGAGCAACTCTCTCCAAAATCATTTTGTGGACCAGGATGTGTCAGTGAAATTTGCTAGTGTTGTGCCTGATTCAAGGATGATAAAAATTTTGTCTTTCCCTGTGCCCAGTATTGAATTAATGTATTTCCAAAAAAATAATGAAGAAACAAATTTTTAAAAATGCCAAACTTAATTTATTTTGTTACAGAGCAAGGTCCACCCACAGAACCAAAGTGGCCACCTGTGACTACCTGCTGTTTGCAACCCCACAAGAAGAATTCCAATTGAGTCACACAGAGTAGGAAGCAGTAGTTTATAAGAAAGGAAAGGAAAAAGCTAAAAGGGTCATTGTTAAGGGAGAAAGGTAGAACGTGGGTCCTCTCAGAGAAGAGAGGGATGGTGCATGCCCTCTCCCACCCTTGCCCTCCAGTTTTACTAAAAGTCTCAGAGAAGTTTCCAGAGACTCCTGCCCGGGTCCAGCTCTGGAATTTTTTTTTTTAATATTTTTTAGTTATACATGGACACAGTGTTTTTGTTTTATTTATTTTTATGTGGTGCTGAGGATTGAACCCAGTGCCTCACGCATGCGAGGCAAGCACTCTGCCACTGAGCCACAACATCAGGCCCCAGCTCTGGACTTTTGACTGACAGCAGAACTGCACCAGATTTCTAAGTCTCTACTGTACATGTTGTTACCCACAGGCACCCAAGCAAAACCCAGGCATGTGAGATTTTACTATTATAATGACATGCAAAAGATCCAAAGACAATTCTGGGTCACATTGGCCTAGGATGACATGTTCTAATTGAAACTTATTTTCACATATTTTATGATTGGTGGGCTAGATTTCTAATTATCCCGTCTTCCTGAGTTCTGGAAACTTTGATCTACATAAAGGTCATAATAGTCCCCCCTTACGGGGTAACTTGCTCTCTACGTGTTGGCAGGGAGGTGTCTTTGGGCCTGCATTTCTTCTACAGATAACAGGCTGCTTGCTAAAGAATGTAACATATTCTATTGACTTAAGCCAGAGTAGGGCTAGAGAGGCCCTAAGTATATGTCTTTTTAAAAGAAAGCACTGTCCATAAAATTATCCATTTAACCTTAGGTTCCCACTGCTCATGTCTCTGCTACTATCAATTTTATCACAAACTAATGTATCCCCATGCATTACTGTATTAGAGTCAGACATTTAGAATCCAGTTAGAACAGATGATACCATTTACCCAACAAAGAAGAAGATGGTTTTTCATCATTACTTTGAAATCAGAAAACAGTTAACATGAGGCTGAAAACTGCTGATTTTCTGGGAACTTGGAAATTATACACTGAAAAGGACTGAACCCAAATGGATAAATAAAATGAATCTATGAAATTACCTAGAAATATTTAAAATTAGTATAAGGTATATATTAAATCTCCAGAAGTTTTGGCTAATAATTAAGGAAATTTAGTTTCTCTCTGAAAATAATCAAGATAAAGTACAGATGATCTTTCTTAAACACAGCTATTTACTATATAAATCCTTTAATAAGTCTATTGTAAAAACAAATCAGCTATAAAGCAAATTATGGAATTTTAAAATATACATTTTACTTACTCTACTTAATAGTCAAAAAATATAAAAATGTAACCTGACATATATTTTCAGTTGTTAAATACAAATCAGTAAACTTGAATCCTAAAGTATTAGATTACCAATAATGACTCTACCTAATATCTTTGCAGATATCTCAAACACAACTATTTTTTGTGACTTAAAAATAATTTCCCGTCTTTTTTTAAATATATACCAATCACTACACAGTTGATAATTTGATGATCTTTGTATAAAAGGAGTATAACATCTTTAAAAAATAAAATAGTTCACTTTGCCTATTTTTTTAAATGCACTCAAATTACTGCAGGTGATTGTTCATTGACTTTTCCTTGTTGTATAAGAACGTCCCTTTGTGTTCATTCTGCTATCAAAATAATTTGAATCATTTCTTGTTTTGTGCTAATACAGTTTATGAACTGTGAATTCTTCTGCATATATCTCCTGGTACACCTGTGGAAGAATGTATTTCTGTAATGATGCCTGAAGTGACATTTTTCAAGCATAAAGAAAACTATGCAAAGCTTCGCAAGATAACTTTCAATTGTTTCCCAAAGCAGCTGTGCCAATTACGAGCCAACATCAATGTAAGAGTTTCTTTGATTCACATTCTCAGAAAATCTTGTGATATTAATTTTTGCCATTCTAGATTGTGTCAAATGCTATGCCTCTATGACTTTGATTAGCACTTTCATGATTACCAGTCAAGTTGAAAATAATTTCTTTTGTTTATTGACCATTCCTCTTTTCTATTAAATGTTGATCATTCTGTTGGCTAATTTTTCCCATCAACTTGTTTACTTTTAATCAATGCATACTTATTACTATGCATTGTTAGTTATTATTTAAATAATGATTCTCTGAGGGTTATACATTTCGTATAAAAAATGTCTTCTACCCAGAGTGTGATATGTCTTCATTTCCTTCATTGTGTCTTTAGAAGTATAGTATTTTAACATAATGTAAAATACTATACTATACTATTAAAAAAGAATTATCATTTTTAATAGTTGATATGTTTATGGCTTGTTTAAAACTTCATTCTTCATCTTGAAATAAAAATAACATTTTTAATATTAGTAAATTAGTAATATTAGTAAAAAATATTTCTGTTTTCTTCTAAAATTGTTCTGTTTTTCATATGTCTCCTTTTCTTTTAATGTGAATCTTTTACTCTTGACCTAAGACTGAATCAATCCATAGTGACCATGTCAAAACACGTAATTATTTTGATATCTCTTTATAATACAAGGAAAATTTCACAGAAACACAAATATGGTAGTCCACAGATTCACATACAGATATCTATTGTTTATTTACAGATACCATGCTTTCTTTTAAAGTTTCTAGGCATAATTTGCAAAATCCAATGGTAAATTTGGGGGCAAGAAAAAACTCAGTAAGTACAAAACTCAGTCTACTTTATAGAAGCTGATCATAATTAACAAAAACAGAAATTAATGTGTAAGATTTAAATATAAGGGAGACATAGAGAAACACTTGGTAATATCATAATACTCTTCTATATGACTCTTGAATAAAATAGGCAATTAACCTCACAGTTAAACAGAAGAAAATTTTTGGAATGTTATATATAAAAGCTCATTTTAAACAAAATGTTACTTAATATTTAAATGGAAATTTTTTTCCCTTTTTTCTCAATCAAGAATTTAGAATAAGAACAGCAATATAAACTTGAAGAAATAATGAGTGTATTAATAAGATTAAATTTAACATATTAAGAACAATTGATAAATGAAGAACATTTTTCTGGAAAGGGAAAAACTAGTCAAGTCAATATGTGATCTACTTAGACGTATAATTCTAATATAAATTAGAAATGAAAATTAAAATATTCATAATTATTCCAAAGTATTTCAAGTTGTAAAACATTTCCCATTTTTTGTTTAATAGAGCATATTAAATTTTCACTTAATTGTGGAAGTCATAAAAATCAATTAGCATTCTAATTAAAAAATAAAGCAAATTAAACAAAAATGTAAAAATTTCACACCTGTCATTTTTATTGGCCTACTAGTGAATAATGTTGGTCTCCTATCTACAGCATATTCTGTTTTCCTTGGTCTCACATTTAATGGCAGATATGATGAATGTGTATTCATCAGACACACCTCCTGAAGCAATGAGAGGTCAAGTATACTTCCAGTGTTTCTATAGCTAGATAATGGAAGGGTTCTTCAACACACAATGGAGGCATCATCTGCTAGTCTCTGCACACTTATGCTTTTCCTTGGGAAGTTTTTAGAATAATAATCACCTTATGCTCATCTACCAAAAAATTTGTTTTTAGAATAATAATCACCTATGCTCATCTACCAAAATTTGGCTTTTGTCTTTACTTTCTGAAAGCTGTGTTGAGCAAGGAGTTGAGCTGTCAAGACAGGCTCACGTGAATAGAGAACCTGCCTTTTATCAAGCTTTACATAAATTTTGGGGATACATACAATGAAGATGCTCAGACACATCAGGGAGAGTTCTGGAATACTGACTGTGACATGCAATCTTTGATCTCTAGATGACAAACACAAGTTACCTCACACATGGAGGACTATTAAGATTATGAAACACTCCATTTTATACTCAGGTGCATAGTTTATGTATTATTTTCCAGGGAAAGTAAATAATAATGTTAGTAAAATAATATAGATACTAAAGTATAAAATGAGACTTTTATAACTAGCTCACCTGTCTTTGAAGAATAATGCTACAGACATGAATTTCAACCAAAATTCTGAGAAATAACAGTAAAAGATGAGTTTTAGTCAAAATCTTATGTTTAACAGAATTTTCTGAGTTTTACATGCTAAAAATTTCCTATAGCATTATCTTTCAAGGACAGCTGAAATAGTTATAAAAGTTTTATTTTATACTTTAGTATCATTATTTTACAGGTGATATTCTAATGTCTTCTATAATTTTAATAGAGGAAAAATAATTCTTAGTTATCTTTTTCTCTACTGAAGAGTGACTAAAAAGGGGGACTATCAACAAGATGCTGAAACAGTCAATCCTATACTCTACTTCCTTGTATGGACATGCTGATCCAAAAATAACTGTTTTTTTTTTTTTTTTTTTTTTTTTGGTACTGAGGATTGAACTCAGGGGCACTCAACCACTGAGCCACATCCCCAGCCCTATTTTGTGTTTTTTTTTTTAATGTAGAGACAGGGTCTCTCTGAGTTGCTTAGCGCCTCGCCATTGCTGAGGCTGGCTTTGAACTCGCGATTCTCCTGTCTCAGCCTCCCTAAGTGCTGGGATTACAGGCTTGAGCCACCGCGCCCGGCCCCAAAAATAACTGTTTTTTAAAGAATCCACGAAGTGTTGAAAGACTCCTGCATCTCAGACAAACACAAAACCAAACACATCAAGACTGGTAGAAAAATTTGAGACACTCTCACACCAAAATCCTTGCACTTATATTTCTATTGTGTGAATGCATAGTTGTAATAGACATACTCAGCAACGTAGCAGAGCCTCCTTTGGATTGCTGATTCATGTATTGAGGGACATTGTAAGAGTAAAGGCCACATATAAGCTTTTGGCTATCTCCTCTACAAAAATAATCCTTAAAAATAAATACTACAGGGAGAGAGGAAGAATAACCATCATGAAATAAAACACAGACTTCTCCAAAACAAAAGCCATAACTGTGCAGGAAAAGGACCCTGCCAAAGCTTTAGCACATCTGTAGGAAAGGTACTTCTCTGACTCCAGTACAATTTAGTCTTCCTGCCTCATCTACAAAACAATATCAATAATAATAAAAAGCATACAGTCAATAGTGGTCAGTGCCTCAAAGACACAGATTTAGAATGCTGCAAATTTAGTATGAGTCTGTGGGGTCAGCTTGACCCCTGGAGAAGCGCTTGTTAAAGACAAAGACCCAAGACAGAGGCTTATTAAAAGACTGAGATTTAATAGAAAAGCCAAAGAATGTTCCTTTACCCTTACTCTTTACCACCACATCAACTGGTTCCAGTGTAAAAAAAGAGTACATAAGCTGAGACAGCTATTCTTGCTGAGAGATAGTACATAGTGAAATCAAAAGTCAAGGGGAAGACAAACAAAAAGAGAAAAAAATATTAGTTAAATGTGATGCCTGTAGTATTTACACTAGAGCAAACATTAAATACAGTCTAACTCCTAGTTTGACTAATGTGAATCCTTTCATTAAAGACCTCATTATGTCAGGTCCAATTATCAAATACAAGGCATCACAAAAAGCAAGATAAAAACATAGTTCAAAATGACAAAACAATTTTCAGAACCAAAAATGTTAATATTTTATATAATTAAAATCATGTTTAAATAATTATTAATTTGCAAAGTAATTTAATAGGTAAAAGTAGACAACCATAAGAACAGATGAATAATGAATATGGAGAGATGGAAATTCTGAGTATCTAAAGGAGCAGCCAGAAATTTATAATACACAGAATAACAGCAAGGACACAGACCTCTGAGGAGGTCAGTAGTAGAGTGGGCACAGCTGGAGAATCATTGTGCTCTAAAACAAATCAATTGAAACTTCCTAAACTGAATTATAAAGAAAGAAAATAAATAACAAAAAACTTAACAAAATCCAAGAACTATAGAAAAATTTCAAAGGTATAGCAAACACATAATTGAAATTCCATAAAAAGAGGAGACTAACATAAAATTTTGAAGTGATGATTATCAAAAACATTTTTTAAATTAATGACATGCCAAACCACAGAAAGGAAACTCAGAGAAAAACAATTACTAAAAAGCTACATCTAAGCCAGGCGTGGTGGGACACGCCTGTAATCCCTGCACTATGAGAGGGTGAGACAGGAAAATTGCACATTCAAAGCCAGCCTCAGCAATGGCGAGGTGCTAAGCAACTCAGTGAGACCCTGTCTCTACATAAAACACAAAATAGGGCTGGGGATGTGGGTCAGTGGTTGAGCACCCCTGAGTTCAATCTCCAGTACAACAAAAAAAACAAACTACATCTAGGCATATGATATTCAAACTGCATAAAACCAAACGCAGAAAACAGAAAAGCAGAAAACCAAACATACATATTCTCAGCAGAAACTACAAAATCAAAAAGAGAATTGGGCAAAACACTTGAAATGTTAAAAAAAAAAATGAAAATTCTATATCCAGTAAAAATTATTCCCTAAAAAATACAGAAGTAAAGAATTTTCTCAAACAAAATCAGAGGAAATTCATGACCAATAGATCTGCCCTGCAAAAATGTTTTTTAAAAAAGTTCTCTATGAAAAAAAAAAAAAAGACAAATGTTAAAAATTACGCCTACATAAGAAAAGGAGAACATAGGAGAAAGGATGAATTACGGTTAAAATTGGCTTTTCTTTTTGGTATTCTTAGTTGATCTGAAGGATAACTATTTAAGGCAGCAATAGTATAATATATGGGCCAAATATAGGATATGTCTAAGTGAAATGAATGACATAAATATCAGAAGTGACAAGAGGAGAAAGTGGAAATATTTTTATAAGTTACCTGTGACACATTTGGAGTGATAGAGTGCTATTTGAAGATGTGCTTATGCTAGTTAAAGTTATGTTTTAAAATCTGGGTCAACAACATAAGAAATTTAAAAAAGAGACTATGCTAAGAGATAAAATAGAGCCATATAAAGTATTAAATTAAAACACAAAAGGCAGTAAAACATAATAAGGGAAAGAAAAAATGAACAAAAGCAAACAATAGAAAAAAGTTATTAATATGGTGAATATTCATTCAAGTTATATCAATAATAACTTCAAAATGTCTAAACACACCAACTAAAAGAAGTTCTCAGGGTGGACAATTTCAGTTGTCTGTAAGAAACTCATTTTAAATATGAAGACTCATATCATTTAAAAATAAAGTTCTGGAGAAAGATCTACTAGGCTACACCAACGAAAATGAAGCTGGAGTAGCTATATTAATATCAGATAAAGCAGACTTTAGAACAAAGACTATGAAAGATAAAGAAATAATAAAGGGGCTAATAATTCAGAAAGACATAAAAATCCTAAACGTGTATGCACCTAACAAGACAGCGTCAAAATGAATGGGCCAAAGACTGATGGGCTGAAAAGAGAACCAAACAAACCAGTGTTAAAGTATGTACAATAACCCTCTATCAATAATTGATCAATCAAGGATCTATAAAATTAGTACGAATATGCATGAACTGAAGACTTCTACCTATTATCTTGATGAAATTGCCATTTACAGAATATTTCATCCAACAATGGCATAATTTACATTCTCAAGGTCACATGAAAACTTTGTAATGATGTAACACTTTCTAGGCCATAAAATGTACTTAAAAATGTATAAAAAAGCAAAATTATACAAAATTTTTTTCTGCCATAATAAAATTTAAAGGCTTCTTTGAAAATCCCTCAGTATTATGAAATAAGTGATATAGTTCTAAACAACCCACTACTCAAAAGAATTCTCAATAGAAGTTTAGAAATATTTTTAAGTAAATGAATTAAAATACAGATGACTAAAATTTGTGCAATACAGTTGAGCATTGCTTAGATGGAAAAATTTATAGCATTAAATTCTTATATTGGAAAATAAGTTCTAAAATCAGTAACCCAGGTTTCAAATAAAAGTAGAGCAAGTGAACTCCTAAAGCAAACAAGAAACAAGCAGGGAAAAAATCATAAAAATTAAAGCAGAAATCAAGAAATTTGAAAAGCAGTAAATGATAGAAAAAAAATCAACAAAACCATAGTTGGTCTTTGACAATATCTATAAATTGATAAAACTTCTAGCCAGGCAAATAGATAATAAATGAAGACAACACATAATGAGCCAATATCATAAAGGAAGTGGGATTATCAATACTAATCATGTGTGCCTTAAAGATGATAAAAGACCACTATAAACAATAAACCTGGTAGCCTAATTGGAGTGGACCAAATACTTAAAAAACACAAACTAACAAAATTCAAAAAAGAAGAAATAGAAAGTCTGAATAGCACTATATATTTACTAAGAAATTGAATCAATGATTAATAACCTTCCAAATAGGAAAGTATCAGTCTCCAATGGTTCACTGATGAGTTCTACCTTAAATTTATAGTTATAGAAGTTCTCCACAATTTCTCAAACACAAAAGCAGAGAGAATACTGCCTAATGCTTTCTATAAGGCCAGAATCACCCTAACCAGATAAAGACATTGCAAGAAAAGGAAAAATGTAGATCACTATCCCTCAGTGATACACAAAAACCCTCAGAAAAAATATTAGCAAATAAAACACAACAATGTGTGAAAATGTATATGTTGAAAAAGTGGGGTTTATTCTAGGTATGCAAGACTGGTTCAACATTTTAAAATATACTCAAGATGGTCTACCAGATCAACATGCTGAAGTAGAAAACACAAGAGTTGAAATAGAAAAAGTATTTGGCAAAATCCAACATCTATTTATAATAAAAGTAATAGGCCCTTGTCTTACAAAGAACATTTGTAAAACATCTAAAGAAAACATCATACTTAATGTGAGAAATTGGATGATTTTCCCCTAAGTTCAAGAGAATAGTAAGAGCACCCCTTTTCACTATTTTTATTCATCATCATATGGGAAGCCCCTGTCAGTTCAAAAGTAAAGAAAACAATATGCATTTGAGAGGAAGAAACAAGATGTCTTCATTTTCAGATGACATTGTTATCTATGTAGAAAATATGAAAGAAAAAATAAACAAAAACTCTTGGAAATAAGTGTATATAGCAAGGTCACAGTATACAAAGTCAATATTTGAAAGTCCATTTAGGCCTCATAAAGTGTGTTTGGAAGTATGCCCTCCATTTGTGTTGTTTGGAAGAGTTTAAAAGCTAGGTAACAGAAGAGTGGTGGTAGAAGGGGAGGTGGACATGGGGAGATAAAGGTAAGAAGATATCAATTGGCAATGTATAGGATAAGCAACTTTAGATATCTAATGTACAACATGAGGACAGTAGGTGATGAAATTGTACTATGTATGATATTTATGCTAAATGAGTATGTTTCAGCTATTCTTGCTATGGAAACAAAAATTGGGCAATGTGAGATGTAAGATGATTGATGTGTTAATTTTCTTCAATGTAGTAACATTTTTACTATCTATATGTATACCATAACATCAGGTTCTATATTTTAATTATACACAATGAAATTTATTTTTTTAAATGAAGAGATACTATTTCAGGTTCATGGAGTTAGAAAACATTGTTGGCAATTCTTCCCCACTTGTTTTGTAGTGTCAGAGAGGTCCCAGCAAATTAATCTGAATATCTTGCAAACTTATTCTCCAGTTTGTATGAAGAGACAAGAGATTGGATAGCCATAATACTAAGTACAACAAATTTGGAGAAACTGCACTACTCAAAATCAATAACCTGCAACTTCAGTAAAAAACCTAGGGTCTTATCAAACATATGTAATCACATTGCCCAGCACCCTGACTCAACAGAGACTTATAATTTCACTTCCACTAATTAGATGCCCTCACAGGACACCTGGATTGAGGACATTAGATATTCAAGGGAAGGAGCAGAACACAGAATATCCATGCCTGTGTGAATCAAGGCAAAGACATTGTGATCCTGTTTGTCACTGCAGAACTGGCTTCCTATTACAGTAGATTCTGGATTGAAGTAGAAAGAGATCCTACTGGAGCCGCCAGCCTGGCTAATACCTATCTGGTTCAGAGGTACCAGAATGTAGTGGAAACTCTCCATTGCTATGTTTTGATGTAAGTTGGTTTTGGAAGCTCAGTCTAGAGTCTTCAGCCCTCTCAATAACTTTGGTCTATTTACATCTTCTACTAAATAAAATTTTGTTTGAACCAGCTAGAGCAGTTTCTTTTGTCTGAAATAAAATACCATAAAACCAAAACAAGCAAATGCCTATTACTTATAAGTAGGCTCCATGACATGTACCATGCTCTGACTTTTTAAAATATTCTTGCTAATAAATTATATATAATCCTACAATGAGCAAGAACTGTGCATGCCAACTTATTCTTACCTTCTCATTTGATTGTATAAATGTACTTTTCAGAGAATAAAATAATATGTATCTTTTTTTATCCTCACATGTCATTGACCTGTGAGAATATCTGTATCAAGTTTTATGAATGCCATATTTTTGATTACAGAATAAACTGAAAAAAACTTCCTTCCTACTTGTTATTTGTGGGCTTCACAGCTACATAGAATGAAAATACTGATTTAATATTCAGAGAAATGTTGGAGGATTTGGTGACAGGAAAAATTGTTTGAAGCTAGTGTATGTCATGTTCACTGCCAGGTAAACTGTATCCACATAGAAAAACAGAAAAATTTACGGGAACAAAATCCTTAAAAGTTAAATGCAATATTTGATATCAGAATGACACACCTTTCTGAATCACATTCAGAAGGACATTTGAATGTCGCAATTTATCATTTGTGGAAATTAATTATCTAATGCAACTATTTAAAATCACTTCAGATAATTAGCTGTCAGTATTTGATATCATTAGTCAACACTGTTAAATACAATTATATGCCTGACAAAAGGATCACCACATTTTTCCTAGAACTTCTCCTTCCTTCCTTTTTGTGCCTGTGGGCTCTTTCATTATATCCTGAGGAAGAAAGTTCAGTGTGATCACAGCAGTTTTAGCTCTGTGATCACATAGAACTCAGGTGCTCATCAAGTTTACTGTGCTATTAATACAAAGTTCTCAAGCAGATTATCAAAGGCAGACTTTCTGGAATCTGTTTCTTTCATGCAAATTACATACTGCCAGATTCATTTGGTAGGGCTGTTGTTTTGGTTTTTGTTGTCATGACTGTTATTGGTTTTACAGCTAGGTTAAATTTCAGAATTATCATTTTGACATAAATAAAATTTCTTTTTTTTTTTTGTCATTTTTAAGGAGAACTCTACAGAGGCAAATATGCCCCTAAGATACACAAAACTGGGAATAATTTGCAATATGTTCAGAAACCATAAAGCATCTAGCAAAAAGGTCAGTTTCATTCTTCAGTTCTTCCCTTTTCCTGTCCCTCCATGTGACCTAGCTATACCACTCCCTGGTATTTATCCTAAAGAATGAAAGTCAGCATTCCATAATGACACATGCATACTCATGTTTACAGAAGTACAGTTCACAATAGCCAAGCTATGGACCCAGCCTAGGTGCCATCGACAGATAAATGGATAAGAAAATGTGAAATACATTCACAATGAAGTTCTATTCATCCACAAAGAAAAAAAAAGTATGTCATTTAAAGAAAATGAATGGAAATTAAGAGCACTATGTTAAGAGAAATAAGTCAGACTCAAAAAGTCAAGGGTCTTATGTTATCTCTCATTTGTGGAAGTTAGAAAAAAGAAAAGAAAAGCAGTGGTGGAGTGGGGAAATCTCACGGAAATAAAATGAAGATCAGAAGACTAGAGAAGGAAACAAAGGAAGAAAGGAGGAAAGGGGAGGTACCAGGGAATGAAATTAACCAAATTACATTATGTGCACATGTGAATGTCACAATGAATCCTACTGTTATGTACAATTATAATGTGCCAATAAAAATTAAGAATAAGAAGTTTGATGAGAATTATTTGTCAAATCTTCACATTAAGTTTCCAAGTTACTCACAATTTAAGAAAGATACAGTGTATGGTTTCATTTCTGAGCTGCAGACACAGGGTTTAGAAAATACTCTGTAGCCCCAGGTAATATTTAAAATAAAATGTAAGTTATGTAAGCAATTTATATTATGGTTGGTCCTTAAAGACATGACACAGGATCTACATCTACCATCCATTAAAGTGGTCACTAAACACAAACATTTAAGATTAAACATAAATTAATAAAATTTTAATTAAACATATAGCTGAGCCCCCCTTTGGAAGTGCTCAACAGCCTCTTTGGCTAGTGGTTTCCATGTCAGACAGACAGACAGAATATTTTCATCATTGCAGCAAGTTCTATTGGATCTCTCTGGTCTGAACAGTTTACATGTATAAATACTTTTTCTAATTTTATAACCATTTGAAGTTTATGCTTGTTATTTATTTGAAACTAACATGGTTTGCTTTTTTCAGGTCTCATTTTTATTAATTGTTTCCATCCTTCGTTTTCCTTTGCGTATGTTTTAGTTTTCTCATGGCTGTGACCTGAAGACCTGACAAAAACAATTAGAGAAGGAAAAATTTATTTAGGGGCTCAGAGTTTCAGAGGTCTTAGTCCATAGACTGCCAACTCCATTCTTTGGAGCACAAGGTGAAGAAGAACATCATGGTAGAAGAGTATGGCAGAGGAAAGCAGCTGGGGACATGGGACCCAGAAGCAGGGAGATAGAGTTCTGCTCCTCAGAGGCACACTCCCACAACCCACCTCCTCCAGTCATATCCTACCTGCCTATACTTACCACCTAATTAATTCCTATCAGGGGATATATGCAATAATTAGGTTTAGATTCTCATAACCTAATCATATCACGTCTAAACTTTCTTGCATTGTCTCACACATAAGCATTTGGGAGACACCTAGTATCTACACAGAAACAACATATCATAAATCATAAAGTACTTTATGCCAGCATGACCCTAACCTCTCTAATTGACTGATGCTGTATTGTACTGTATAATCTTGCTGAAGAGTACAATGAAGTAAGAATGACATTTAGAAATTAACTTTTAAAATGAAATTTGATGGGTTTGAGAGAAAATATTTGAATTTTTAAAATTATGACATTTATACAAAATCGTATTGACTAATATTCAGGCAATAATTCTAACTGAGGCTAGTAAGCCACTTTCTTCTGACACAAAATTTAAGAAAGCACTAAAATCCTCATAATATTACATAACACATTACAATATTGTAAAATATGAAACATAAAAATTAGTGCAAAAATCCAAGATAAACAAAAAAAATCCCACAATTTTGATTTTAAAAAAAAATCTAATCTTATAATTGCATATCCTAATTTACTTACTTCACCAGGCCCTGTTGGATTCTGTCTTTATTTAAAATTTTGACAAACATGAAAACAGAAATAAAATGACCACCTACAATCTATCAGGTCCTTATATAGTCCAGGAATTCTCTTATATTAGACATGCACATTTAAATGGTTACAAAAACTACAGGAGCTGGTGATGTTATCAAATATCAACATTAATACCATAAGGAAGCCATAATATTTTTCATATCATTTTATCTGTGAATTCTTAGAAAACCATAATAAAATCATAACCCTATATGTATATTAAATATAAAACTTACACAAGATTTCAACTTAGTATTTTCATAGAAATGAGAAACAATTTGAATGTTCATCAAGAAGTAATAGGCTGAGTAACCTATCCAACATTCATTCAATGTATATTTCACAATGATTTTGAGTTTAATAATGCCATGATATGAAAGATATATAAGTTGTATACACACTGGTGTGATTTCAACTGTAAAAAGAATGCTAAGAGCCAGGCAAAGTGGCGCATGCCTGTCATCCCAGCACTTTGGGAAGCTGAGACAGGAAAATTGTGAGTTCAAAGCCAGCCTCAGCAAAAGCAAGGCATTAAGCAACTCAGTAAGACCATATCTCTAAATAAAACACAAAATAGGGCTGAGGATGTGGCTCAGTGGTTGAGTACCCCTGAGTTCAATCCCTAGTACCAAAAAAAAAGAATGCTAAGAAAACATGAAATATCAATGAAGACTAAACAACAATTTTTGGTGCTCTTATTTTGATACTTTATTAATGTTCCCATCTTTTACTTACTAAAGTTTCTTTGTCACATGTATGTTATTTTCACAATTAAAACATGGTTGAACGGAGAAAACATGTTTTTTTTTACCATGTTAAGTGGTGCTTAGTGTGCTTAAGCCAGTTTCAACCAGAAATGCAGACATTTCAGTAACTTTCTCCAATGCAGACCAAAGGATTTTCATAGTGTTGGTATTTTTCTTTGTCTTATTTTTGACATCAATTCACTTGACAAGTTTCATTAAGGTACTTTACCTCCAGGCAAGAATGAGTGCTTTGAGTATAACTTGAATTAAAATTAATGTTGTTCTGCAGAGAAACTTTAACAGATGTTGTCTAATTTGTTTATAAGATACTTTGTATTTTTTTCACAATTTGTATGTTCTAGGGTAATCTCCATCTCTTACAATGCAGGCAGATGATGGTAAATGAATGCTCCAATTCTTAAAATCCTAAATATATGGATCACATTAATTAATCTATTAATTCTTTGTGGAAATTTCTTATTTCTCTACATTTACACCTAATGATTTTGCAAATTGAAATCTTTTAGTTTGTTCCTAGAAATTTAGGTCCATCCCATAAGTAGAAATAATGCTAGTTTTTTGGTCATATGAAATTTAAGGATTTTCAGCAGTCTCCCAGTACACTATGTTTCAGCAGCAAACTGACATAATTTCCCCTTGTAAGCACAGGACTTTTCCTGCAGAAGTTCACTCCTTGAATAAAGAATGACAGGGAGAGAATTTATCTTGTGGCCACGTATTGACTGTTTTTTCATTTTTTGGGTGAAAGCAAGAGGGAACTTATCCCTCAGGATGACTTTTATTAAAAGTAACAAACTCCAACTCTGATGTATTTAAATAGGGAGATTATCATCTCATTGATAATAGGTGGTGGTCAGCAGCTTCACTGTTAATTCAGAAGTAGCTCAATAATATAATCAAGGATCCACATTCTATGGTTTTTTTTTACGTTGTTACCTTCTTGGTGCCAGTTTTTTCTTTAGCCCTAGTCACAGGTTTGTTGAAGCTGTTCTGAGCATCAAGTCCTGATATATAAATGCCCAGAGAAGACCATATTTGTGGAAACAAAGAAGTTTGTTTTCCATCATGTCTCCTTGAGTAGTAGGAAACTTTTCCAGAAGCCATGGCAGACTCTCTCATGTCTCACTGGTGAGAACTGGGTAACATGCATACCCCTAAACCAAAGGAACCCATTGCAAATCAGTATGGCCCCTGAGAATATTTCAGGGCATTTACAAAGTCAACACTATTTTCATTATGATACTGTTATTAGTCAAATAAGGCATTATTTGACTTTTTCAGTATGTTGACCAATAAAGTAAAGTAATGTTATATAAAACTGTTACCTCCTTAGCAAAAATCAAGGCAGTGGTACCAAGTTTCACCAGCAATCATCACTTTATCATGTTCTTCATGGCCATGCATTTGCTCTTTAAAAAAGAAAAAAGAAAAAATCCAATTTCACTTAAGAAATGTCCTTGATGAAGGGGAAAAAAAGTATTAAATTTCAATTTTTAAATGACTTTTTCTATATCAGACATGAGGAGGCAAGAAACACTTCTACATAATTAAGCACCATGGTTATCTCAAGCAAAAGTACTTGTTGATTGTGTTGTAAGCTGAACTTGAAGCCACAGGAACTCAGACTTGGGTATTCAGTGAATTTTGTCAAAAATTAAAGTAAGTGTCACATCAAAGGAAAGGATTGACAGTATTTGTTGACAACAATGAATTTTGAGCTCTCAAAATTAGAGTTTTGGAAGACTTGTATTTAGCCTGAGCTTGACAGTTTTCTATACTTAAAAGTTTTACTGATGAGATTGGTGTGATATTTACTACTTATATTAATAAATGTGATTTTTCAAAAGACTGCATAATAAACTATTAAAATTTTTGTAGCTCTAACTCAGTTCATCACTATTTTCCAAATGACAAATACAAGACATTACATTATTATTCAAAGTGCAAAAAGGAACGGATTTTAGTAGAGTATAAAATGTTCACTGATGAGTGTTCAGATTCCACATTGTAATTAATCTCCTAAAAAACATTTCTTGAGAGTGGTATAATATCAAAGAAGAAGTGCTATGACTTTCTACATAGGTTATTAAGATAATCTAGTACACTATTTCCAACTATGTATCTCTGTAAAAATTTTGCAAGTTCTAATTTATAACATGGTAAATGTTGATTTATTTAATCTATATAAACAAAAAAGGAGAAGAAGTATGATAACCATTCATTAAATTAATAAAAATTACCATCTTATCTAGGTTAAGGAAATAAATGATCTTTCTTAATGGGTAGTTACCTGAAAAAAAATTGGAGTTTATTCAACAGGAAGAAGATGGATGGATGGATGCTGGGAGAACAATCAACACAGGAATTCTATCATTAGTGATCAGTAACAATTTTATTCAAAATACAAAGAACTATAGACATATCTCTTGGACAATGTTTCAAATATTTTGCTACTAAAAATAAAACTGTCATGACTATTTTGCATGTAACTCTTTGAGCAATATTGTATTTGGTGTTACAGGATTCTAGTAACGGAACTTTTGAGTTGAAGATTTTTTTCATTTTTTGTTTGTTTTGTTTTTTACTGAAGATTTAACTCATTTTACCACTCACTGATTTACAGCCACAGCCCTTTGCCCTTTTCGAGACAGGGTCTACAATGCTTAGGTCCTTGTTAAGTTGCTCAGGCAGGCCTCGAACTTATGATCTTCTAGTCTCAGTCTCCCAAATTGCTGGGATTACAGGCATGCATCACCATGCCTGACTCAAAACATTAGTTCATTAAAGACAAATCTCTCCAGAGTGAAGAGTGCCCATTGGATGGCCTCCTCAATGAATGGCGACATATACAGAACTAGTGAAGCTATGTAGGTGATTACTGTGTTCTTCCTCTGCTGTGAGCATTCTCTAGTAAGCATAATCCATTAAAATGCTCTTTTCATAACATTACTCTTCCAATTTAAGTTTTTCTCCTTTCAAGCTCCTAATCAATAAGCTATTTGTCACTGCCCAGTTATACCCATGCCATTGCTTCCTCAACAAAAAATGAATAAATTAGTACATTGCACATACATCTTCCAACAAGAGGAGCTTACTTTAATCACTTTTAGGGCCAGTTATATGTGTGGCTGTAATGCTGATGACTTTGGCTTTGGCACAGACCTGTTCAAGGTATCCTGTTAATGTCATCACCCTCCTTCTTCAGCCACTCTCTTGCTGAGGCAAATGACACATAAATGGCATGGCATCGGTTCACAAACTTGTGCTGCATCTCACTAAAATTACCTGCCAGAACAGCATCCAATATAGGTCTATCTTAGTCTACCTGGGCTGCTATAACTAAATATCATAACCCAGATGGCTTAAACAATGAACATTTATTTCTCATGTTTCTAGCACCTGGAATTCTCCAGGTTGCAAGTATGGCCAGATTCTTGGTACAGGTGTCTTTTCCTGGTTTACCAATGGCCATTTAATCATTGCATTCTCACAGTAGTGTATGCAGACTAAACAAGCTTTCTCATGTCTTTTTTTTTTTTTAACAGAACTAATCCAGTTCATGCAGGCTAGACTCTCAGGATCTAATTACCTCTCAAAGGTCCTAAACCTAATAACATCATATTTGGGCCTAAGATTTTATCATATGAATTTTGATGGAAAGGAAACATTCTGTATTAGCTACCACTACAACAAAATACATGAGATAATGAACAAAATAAAGAAGAAGAGCCAGGCGCAGTGGCGCAAGCCTGTAATCCCAGCACTTAGGGAGGCTGACAGGAGAATCGCGAGTTCAAAGCTACCCTCAGCAATGGCAAGGCGCTAAGCAACTCAGTGAGTCCCTGTCTATACACGAAATAGGGCTGGGGATGTGGCTCAGTGGTCAAGTGCCCCTGAGTTCAATCTCCAGTAACAAAAAAAAAAAAGAAGAAGAAGAAGAAGGGGCTGAATACAATGGCACGCACCTATAATCCCAAAGGCTGGGGAAGTCAGGATAGGAGGATAGTAATTTTGAGGCCAGCCTTAGCAATTTAGCAAGACTCTATCTCAAAATAAAAAATCATCATAATAAAATGGCCTGGGGATATAGTTCTGTGGCAGAGCACCTAGGTTCAATGCCCAGTCATGGAAAAAAATTTTGAAGGTTTAGTTTGGTGCATAGGTTTGGAGGTTCCAATTCAAGGTCAGGTGGACCCATCATTTGGGGCCTCTAGTGAACATACCAGATGGCAATGTTAGGGAGCACATGACAGAGCAAAATGCTCATCTTATGGCTGGAAAGCAAAAGAGAAAGATGGAGAAGGTATCATGTTCCACACTTCCCTTCTAAAGCATGCCTCCAGTGACCTAAAGATCTCCAGGAAAGCCCTACCTCCTGAAGTTCCACAGAGCATCCCAGGATCACTACCCTGGTATCTAGACTTTAATACCCAAAATTTTGAGGGTCATTTATCCAAACCATAGCAAGGCCCCCATGAGCTGAGCACTGAACAGTTCTCATTACAATATCCTATATTGAAAGTATGATTTTTATGACCACTTTGAAAAACAATTATCTTATACTAGGGTCTCTCCTGAAAGCAGATCCTAAGAACGGGATTTGCATGCATGGAGTTTATTTTGAGAAATGATCCTGATTAATAGGAACGAGGAAAGTAAAACTAGAAGAGACAGTATTGGAACAAGCCTGCCCCAGTGTATGAGAACCAGCCTGATGATGCTGACAGACTAGAAGAAATAAATAAAAGATGTTGACAAATCCAGAAATGTACAGATGCACAGAGAGCCATTTATCGGAGACTTGTGGGCAGAAGCGTGGTTCTGGGCAGCAGGAAGACCAAATGGACCCTTGCAACTTGGGTTAGAAGGAGGGGCATCTATATTGGTTAGAATAAAAGTGACTTCATCCTAATCAGAATATACCTGATTTATTTTAAACTAATATCAAAGAGTTAGTTGATTCCTGGCGCCATTGTCTGGTTGTAATATTCCACATACCATTTAATGGTTTTATTTTTAGTTTGGTGGAAAACTATGCAGAAAAAAATAAAAACTGACTAGGTTTACTCTGGAGCAACTCTGGAATTGTAGTTACAACTCAAGATGTTTGCAGTCATATCAAGTCAAATCCATACAAAGAAAAAGACAATTCTGGGATACATTATCAAGTTGGTCACTACTGTGGGAAATTATCATCTGATGTGGTCAAGATCTCCTATAGTGATTTGAAATTGTCCACCCAAGGGGTAGAATCAGAAAATTTTACCCAACATTTCTTTACCATTTGTGAAGTGTTACCACAGAGCATAAACTATCCCATTCACAAGTGATTGTTGAGTGGATTTCTTCAGGTTCTCCCACAGGGGTTTGAGAGGAACCTGCAGCAAAACACCAGAAGTACAGAGTGGAGATAGGTTGAAACCTGTGTAAAGCTCATTGCCTCAGCAATGGCTGAAGTTAAAGATAAGCCAAGAAGATGACAGCAGGTGCAAATGAGGTATCCAATACTGTCTGAACACAAAAATGAGGATGCTTGTGTCTCCCTAATCTTTCAGTCTAGCTAAGGCAATCAATCAAATAGGCAGATTTTAGTATTAGTTTGAGTGAAAGTCCAATTGCATGTGAGAAAAAGAAAAAACAGTTGGCTCAGAATCCCAAACTTTAAATTACAATGTAAATCATTTCAGTTTACTCTCTAATAAAAGAGAATCTCTCAATTCCCCAGAACTTCAAGTGAGTTCAATTGCTATGAACTATTGTCTTAGACTGTGAAATTGAGAGAGTTCATTTTAAGAATCTCTAGGAAAATTTGGAACATAATTTCTTAAATAGTTTAAAGAATATTCTTCATCATAATATTCCCTTCTGGATAATAAAGATCTATGTTTTGTGATCAGGATTATGGAGGCCTAAACTCATTTAACTGAGAGGAATATTCCCTCAAAAAATCAACCAGTCTAAATTCTTTTTCTTTTTCTTTTTTTTTATTATTTTTTGTAATATTCCTAAGTAAGTGTTCCTTCTCAGAAAACATTCCTCATAGTCCCATATTAGATTGGGTCCTTTGTAATACTGTCATAGGTGCCTCCACATATCTTTTTCCTTATCATCAACTGTAGGTAGTAGAGTTTTTAACTAAGTATTTGTATTTGTATTACTATATTTGTATAGTTATATGTACAATTAATTATTCTTGTAATTAACTATTTTCCTATTAGAGCACAAGTTTATTAGGGCAGGATTCAGGTATAGCTTTTTCACTATTGTATAACTTAGGACAACATGTCAGGCAGTCTATCAGGCAGATAGTCCATGTTTGATAAATTCGTGTTGAGTAAATTTTGAACAAAATTGTACCTGATATTAGTGTTTTATAAACTCACTGTAAGTCATAGATATTATGAAAAAGAATAGTCTAGGAAAACACTGAAATAGCAGATCTGGGATGGATTTTCAAAGCATTTAAGGACAATATGAAAGCTTATGACAGTCATTTTATTAGGATACATTTGTTTTGATAATTAGATAATATTTTGTATTATAATCAAAAGTCTAGAAACAAGACATTTTCTTGATGCCCATTTGTCCTCCTACCCTCACAAAACAAAGAAAGGAAATACGAATATCACAATAAATCTTACTTTTTTACATCTGTTATCAGTGTATCTGTGTTTTAGGAAGACACAATAGAAAATTCTAATCAAAAAGTAATAACATAGGAATTGTTATATCACTAACATGATAATTCAGGGATAGTGCACATGTTTTAAAAATAGAGAGAAGATATATTTATAGGGTATGTTAACATTTTAGTATAAACTAAATTAAAATATCCATGGATGAAGACAATAAAAGTATAAGTGTCACTAATGCAAATTGCAGTAGGATATCCTTGCTTAACTGGTTCTCATTCTAGTACCAACTTAGTAACCAAGAGATTTTCAGTCTTGTGGCACCACTATCCCCGGGGCCCTGAAGTCCCATGTTGAATCTTCTGCATCCAGATGGGAGACATGAGGGACAGAAGGAATGTGGGAGATTGCCTGAGAGATCTAGGACTAGAAATGGTGTGCCTCTCTTCTGTCAGCATTCTATAAGCTATAACCAACCATTTCCCCCCACAAATTCAGGAAGACTGGGGAGAGAAAATGGGTGTAATGTTCATGTGACTAGAATTTGTTACAAAAGGATTTATAAAATTTGAAAATAAATGAAGGGCTATTTCAAAGTAAAAGCTAAAATCTATTATGGTAAAAAGAAATTCCACAATATAAAAAGGAAACACTTTACAGATGAACCAACTAGCATAGCTGTCAGCTTACCACTACTATTTGTATTTCTAAGTTTTCTATCCAAACATGCCTTTGAAGAATAGCACGATATTAAGATATTTTATACTTTCTCATTCAATAAATATAATCTCTTATCAGAAACTTTACCCCTGTATACAAATAGGAAAAAAAAGCTCAGTAGAGTAATATTATTATTTTGAAATATGTTGCTTTCTAACAAATTTAAGTAAATTCATTTTAGGATCAAAATACTTTGAACCCAAAAGATTATACAAACATAATTGTCAAGCACGTCAAGACTCTGAATCCATTACATGTTTTGGGTCACCAACTCATACATCAAGGTCACACTCATTACTTCCAATTTCCCTGATAATAAAATATTGCAACCATTTTGACTTATTAGAGCTTCAAGCTTTGTTGTACAAAATATCAATGATACATGACTTTACCTTAAATTTCATCATATCAATTTTCTGGCTGTGTGATAATCATCAGAAAAATGCAGCACATTAACAAAGAGTAAAATTCTAAGACTAGAGACTAGAAACTCTAGTTGGTGGATAAATTGGAAAAATAATTCCAATTATTTAAAAGAAGTGAAGTATAAAACTATATATGACAATTATTAAAGTTACAGAAGTTATAGTAAAATGTAAAAGACAAAGATATTGAAAAACAATATATTATGGCACTAGAAATAATATTCAATGCAGAAGTAATCAAGCTATAGTCAAAATGTCCCTTAATAATGAAAAATCTGAATCATAGCCTAACCGGAAAATCTGTCATCTATTAATTTTTCAAGGGAATATAACAATGTATGAGAAATTCAAAATTTATTGTATCAGATAACCTTTAAAACTTTTCAAATTAAATATTCTAAAAAATTATAGTTAAAATAATTGTGAATTACAACTGAAAATAGACTAATTTATTCCTTGGGAAAAATGCAGAAGCAGTATATCAATTACACAAATCAGTTGAAAAAATTCACCAAACTCCATAGATTACACACACACATACACACACAATGTCTGAAATAAAAGTTAAGAATATGTTATATCAAGGGAAAGAAAGCAGCACAGGCAAGACTAGGGACTCCAAGAGACTTCCTGGGATTCCTAGCACAAGGTATGCTTCATTTGATCCCTTTTCATTCATTCAGCAAATATTTATTATGCAAATGTAATCAAGTTCTTGGTATATATCAGAGAAAAAGTAGTAAATATTCCATCAGGGAAAAATAATAAAAATCAATAAATAAGTAAATTCTACAGTATTACAGGATTTTCTTGCTAAGGAAAAAACATATGGCAGAGAATAACAGAATAAAGAATAAATAATGCATCTGCATGATTAAATATGTCAGGAAAAGTGGCCTCCTTGTGAAGATGAAATCTGAGCAATCATTTGAACACAGCGAGGGAGTTAATCATACAGCTATCTGGGGAGAGCACTGTAGGAAGATATACCCTGTTTTACAAAAGCCCTACAGTGGGAGCATTTCTGCAATGTTCAGAAAATAAGGCCAATGTGATTCGAGTATAGTGAGCAAAAGGAGAAGAGAAGAAGACAAGTAGGGACATCAGAAATATGACAGGGCTGGGTGAAGAGACTATAATAAGAGGAGGACAGGATATCAGGATTTTTTATATTATCATCCATTTGGACTACTATTTAACAGAACAGCATAGACTACGTGACTTATAAATAACATAAATTCATTTCTCACAATTTTTTTTCTTTTTTTAATTTATTTTTATGTGGTGCTTAGGATCGAACCCAGAGCCTCACACATGTGCTAGGCAAGGGCTCTACAACTGAGCCACACCCCCAGCCCAATATACAACGTTTTATAACAGTCAGAAACAATTATGTGGGATATTTTTTTTTCATATTAAACACCTTTATATGCACTTTCAATGAACAGTATATATATATTTATATATATTTTTTATCAACCATCTTTACTATACCCATTCCCCTTTCCTGCCCCCCGCCTCCCCCATGTCGTGTCCAGTGTTTCTCTATTTCTCTTATGTTTCCCATTCCCACCTCCCTTATTCATCAGCATCCACTAATCAAAGAGACCATTCAGCATTTGGTTTTTTGGGATTGGCTTACTTCACTTAGCATAATGCTTTCCAGTTCCATCCATTTGCCTGCAAATGCCATAATTTTATTCTCTTTTATTGCTGAATAATATTCCATTG
>PVHX01000278.1:0-102500 GCA_004024805.1 Geosciurus inauris
GGATAGCAGGCTCAAATGGTGGTTCCATTCCAAGTTTTTTAAGGAATCTCCATACTGCTTTCCAGATTGGCTGAACCAATTTGCAGTTCCACCAGCAATGTAAGAGCGTGCCTTTTTCCCCACAACCTCGCCAACACTTATTGTTGTTTGTGTTCTTGATAATTGCCATTCTGACTGGCGTGAGGTGGAATCTTAGGGTTGATACACTCACACTCACAGACAGAATATTTTTAACAAAAAGCTCTCAAATTGGATGAGTAATAGTTCCATTTTCCAAAGCCCACATTATTCATAATTGTGGTAATTTTTCTCAAAACTCTCTTGCTTTATCTAAGTGTTAGTACTTTGAATTCTCCTTTGAACCAGTTGAAACATCTTACTAGTTCTTTCATTAATAAATGAATTACATATTTGACACATGAATCATCATGGCTCTCCAGAGAAAAAGCAGCAAAACAATGTGTGGATATATGTATGTATATTACACACACACACAAACACACGCACACATATATGGAAAGAGAGATGAAAAAAGATAGAGGAGACAAAGAGATTTATTTCAAGGAATTGTCTCACATAACGTAAAGGCTGGTAATCCCAAAATCTGTAGAGTTAGCCAGAAAGCTGAAGACCCAGAAAGAGTCTAGGTTGTAGCTCAAGGTCAAAGGCAGTCTGCTAGGAGAATTCCTTCTTCCTGTGGGCAGGTCTTTAACTTAAGGACTTCAATTGACTGGACACAACTCACCCATAGTTGCCAAGGTAACCTGCTTTACTCAAAGCCTACTGATTTAAATCTTAATCTCATCTGAAAAAATACCCTCAATGTTGCACCAAATATTTGGGTTCTCTGATCTACCCATGTTGTTGACACATAAAATTAACCATCACAACATATGTCTGTGTTATATTTGAGTGAGAGCTATCATTTACCTCTATTTAAAAAAGTAACCTTTAACAACTAACAGATTTTTTCAGCCAAGTTAGGCTGTAGGCTGGATCTTTTTCATTTCCAAAGGCATGACTATGCCCCATGAAAGCTAGCAGGCATTTACAGTGTTCACCATAGAAGAGACCCTATCAATCACCACTGCTGAGCAAAGAACTCCAAGTTCATTTTACTGAGCAGCATCAGTGAGAATGTTGTATGCATGGGTTGCCAATAGCAAATATTCCCATACTCCCTGCCCTAAAGAAACTTTTAGAAAATTAATTCTACATTCACTCAATCAATTCACTCAAAATATTAATCAACCACCTATTGGAATCAAGTCATTATAGGAGATGCAGAGACAAGATACAGTACATCAGTTCAACATATGCTGTTAAGGAGAGGATCAGGTTCACATACTAGGCAAATTTATCTGGGTATGTTCACTCTACTCTAGTTGTATGTCCTACTAAAACATGCAATAAGATGCATAGATGATGGTAATAAAGTAAGAGAAAGTGATAAAGGTTTTACCTCTATTTTCAGAAATGTGTCAAAATCTGAAAGACTAAACCCAATATCAACCAGATCCACCAAGAGGTCTGGGTTGGTGGTACTGGTTGCTACCTTTGTACAGCACCTGCTAATCCTCAACCACAACTTTCCTCTGGGACTTAACAACCCAGCGCACCAGGCAATAAATTGGTATCTTTTTAAACCCTCACATTATAAAAATGCATTCTTCTGTCTCTAGAGTTGTCAACTACAGTGACTCACAGTAGAGTTCCTCTCTTATCAATACAATTACATGTACTTTGGAACTTGAACTTCATTCCTATTAATGCTCTTATTCATAAATAAAAATACCTTAGCTCACTGGCAACCCCAGGAAAAGGAGCTGTAAATGATTAACTCTGCATAGGTGTAGCTCAGCCTCCCTACAATACAACAGACTAGATATTGGCTGAAAAAAAATAACATCAGAAATTTTAAAAAAACATTATTTTTCTTTTCTTTTCTTTTCTTTTTTGCTGTACTGAGAATAGAATCCAGGAGCTAGGCAAGTGCTCTAGCACTGAGCTAAACCCCAGTCCAATTATTTATTGTGAGTTATAGTTGAATTGATTTTATTAATATCATTTTGAAATTATCCCTTTACATTCACGCAGCCCCATGAAGGCTGTGAATCCATCAGCATGCTTGTGATTTAAGAAAAAAATGAGAGAAGGTATCTGAAATGACTGCTTATTGGATATCGTGTCTCCAGATCTTTTTCTTCCTGCCCTCTTTCCTTCCTTATGTGCCCCTGTCCTTGATGTTCCCATTCTACTTATCATTTTTTTGTGTGTGGGGTGGGAGGAGAGTAATTATTTGGAAGAAGTATTTTGGTCTTTTGCTTGTTTTCTTTCTTTTCATCATCTTAGTACCTAGTACATTTTTTTAATTTTAAAAAAAGGCCTTGATAGTCTACCTTTTGAATTACAAGTGGGACAAGCAGAAAGATTGGGGGAGAGTGAAGGGTTGGAGTGGGATGCCAAACCAGGAGGGGCTTGATGGCTGAAGTCTAGTCCACTTAGTTTTTGTACTTGGAGGGCTCGTCACTGGTTTTGTTGAGAAGACACGTGCATATGAGGGCTTCTGTCACTGAAAAGAGATTGCACTTGGCAGAGGGGCAACAGACTTCAAAGTAACCCTTCCTCTTCTGGACAGCAGTACACGGAATGCAGATGCTGGCACTACATTTGGCCACTACTGAGAGAGAAGTTGTTGATGTTGGAGGTTTTGTGGAATACAGTTAGGTGCCTGGCACTGTCCAGCCCTACCCGCCATCTTGGGATAGTGGGTACAATTATGGTACTAGTGCCACTTGCTTTGTTTCTCATGACCTCCTTAATGTACTTCAGAGCAATTTCCTGCCATATGGCCTGGTACTAAAGTTGTTATGGCAGCCTATACCTCTCCAGTCCCCAGGAATGAGCATGGGATTAAAAATAGGTATCACTCTTCACATATACAGTACAAGATGAAACGGGCCACCCAGGGATGATCTCCCATGAAGATGTCTTTATAAGGTCCTATTTGGAATTCCCACTGGGCAATCATGAACTCATAATTTCTCTGTGCAACCTTGATTCCAGCATAGAAGCAGGCCCTAAAATGAACCTCCATGCTATCCCAGCCATAGGCTTTGTCTGTTCCCATACCACAGTAATATGGACCTTGGGGATCAGGAAAGCTATAAAGGGGTGACCATATGAGCCCATGAGAATGTGTATTGCTGCTCCATTCAACCCAGGGGTGCTAGTTGCTCACCATGTCTATCACCCATTTATAGGAGTGCCTTAAAATGGTTTCTGCAGGCTTTCAGTTATACTTGAAAACTTCACAGAATGCCAGTTTGTTGGGGTCCTTCTGGAAGGGGTTCGAAAACATGGCAGCAGGGATAAGATACATGTCACTGTTGGAGGCTTCAGACCAAAAAGCCATCAGAATTCCTCTCAAGAAGTTCTTCTACACACCTGGGTTCACCATCTAAGTACAGGTGTTGCAGCAAAATCCTTCTCCAGTACCATCAATCCAGATACACATAATTGGGACTTTCTCCCCTAAGACAGGAACATATATACCTGCTTGATGCCTTTGTTCAGATGGGAACTTTCTGAGGCAGCCAATCACAGAAGGTCTAATGTACTATTAAGGTTGCCCTCTCTATCCCTCCTCTTTATGAGTAATAGTAGTGCTTCTCATTGCTCTTGGTCTCTTGCAGGTCCAAGCACCAGAGATTTATGAGCTAGGGCAATGAAGTTGGGGACACACAGCTGTTGGACCAGAAGACACTGTGAGAATGAAGAAAGGAGGAAGGAGAGAAGGTCAGGGTGCCACTCAGTTACTCCACTCTGCTTCCATTCTTGGCTCAGTCCCTAGTACTCTTTCCTGATCATCTAGGTGCCAGGTATTTTGTTAAAGCTACAGATCAGTTTAATGGTAATCACAAACCTAGCATCCAAGATCCACGATGAGCCCCAAACTAGAGAACAGCAAAAAGAAAGCTCTCCCAAAGACAACGTGCCACAATTTGTGCAGTTTGCTGGAAACCTATGATTTTATAGATATCCTAAACTTTGTGGAACAAGCGGTTTACCACCCCCAAGAAACTGCAAACTTAAAGGGGTATGCAAGGCTGACATAGTGTCTCCAGTGGGACATTGTTAGACAGGAGAAAACCTACAATGAACAAAGTGGCCCCACAATGAAGCCCAGGATCTTTTAGACTAACCATAGACTTGTAGGAGCACTCCCCATACTTCAACCCCCCCCCTTCCCTGTTTTCCCATTCTATGGTGATGAAACGCATGCCCAGCAGAGTGTGCCTCATTGATTGTAACCTCGGGGCTGTGATTGGTCCAAGGACCCTATATAAGCCTCTGTACTTCCTGGATTAAACGGGTTCTGCGTCTCTCTCTGGCAGAGCAGTCTTACCTAACCCCAGAGTCTGGGTAGAGTGACTCCGCAGACCGTCACCCCTAACCTTGTCCCGTGAGACCCCACTCCATCTCCCCTGAAGACCCCTTTTCATCTCCTGGGACCCCAAGTATCTCGTCCTGTGAGACCCAACTTCGTTTTCCCCAAAGACCCTTTTTCGTCTCTCAGGACCCCAACTTGTTGAGGAGACCCACAAGGCACGACTTCAAACAATATAGACTAACCAACTGTGTACAGCAGTGCTATCTGGTTTGAATTAAAAAACACTGTTATTACCATGTTTCCTCTGTTCTTAGATGTATTTTTTACTTTTCAATGTTTCTAAAATTGAAATCAATCCTAAAACTATGGGCTCCTTTACTGTAATAGTATTTTCTTTCTTGAATGAAATTCAGTAACGGTACATATTACAGTCTAGACTAGAAGAAATGAGATAACTAATATGCATAAAGCAGTTGACTTCGATTCTCCATAATCTACATTGAGAGCTTTCAAAAGTCACACAAAAAAGTACACCCTAGATAATGCATTTTTATCTGTGAGTTTGACTCAAAATGATAACCTGGAAAGTTAAGTTATATGGAGTGCTAATTACCCAAAGATGCCTTGATAAATGAAGCATACACTGAGGCATACAGTGCTTCCAAAAAAGAAGCCAACCTTTGCCACAGACAATTGCTAGTTTATTTTCTTCACGGGATTTTTGTTTTGTTTTGCTCTGGTTTGTTTTCACTGATTAACTAGTGTCTAACTTTCCTGCTTCTCCAAAGACCCACCCCAATGATGCGTGGAAGCTTCAGATGCTCAGAAGCATAGCTTTTCAGTTCAAGCATTTAAAAACGTATATATTTTCCCATTCTCTCTTAATAAATGTTGTATATTTGAGCAGATAGTGTTTGTTGGCCTTTTCTCCAGCTTTATAATTAATTAATTAACAGTTAATTAACCTAGTCCTCCAGCTATCCATATACAAGTTAAAAAAACTGAAACACCCACTTAAAGAATTAAGTTACTCTTGTGCCTGGCACGGTGTCAATCAACACTGCATGGAAGGATACCGAAGATGCAAGGTTATTCATGAGGGGCTTTCGAGAGGGTCAACAGACAGCAGAGGCCTCAGAATTGGCTCACATGGATCGATACAAACCCTCCTAATATCAGTAAGCGGAAACACTTCCATAATCCATGCCAGTTTCTACAAACTGAAGCACACTTCCAGAGCAAACCCCAATTTCCATAACACCCTCAGAAGTATGCACGGTAGCAGAGAACTAATGCATTGTTTTTGCCACAGCTGCTAGCCATCTGTTGTCACTTCCCTTGGGTGCTTTCTCTTTTGAAAGCTTTTGTTTTACTTAACCGAACATCTAATCTCAAGGGCCACTAAATCTCGCTTTCTTTCCAAGCCACCTCATCCTAAACCCTGTATGTGACAGATCTGGACAGTCCCTATTTACTTTGCCTCCTGCACCCCTGCCACCACGGAAAGGTTGGTTGAGGTTCAACTCTTATCCGTCCTTCAGTTTTCAATATGGAGAATTAAAATAATTCCTTGCGGAGTGCATACTGTGTGCCAGACACTGTGTTGTGTATTTTCTTTTCATTATATCATAAATCCTCTCAACAAACCACATATTTACTAAAGGGAGAACTGAGACTCAGAGAGGTTAAGTAACTTTCCCAGGATTATACTAGTAAATGGCAGAGTTAATAGCTAATCTCTATTTCCTGCACTCAGGTTTTATCTACTATTCTTCTGTGTGCCTAAGTATAAATTTTCTACTTGGTTAAGTATAAGAATGGACCTGCAGCCAGGTGCTGTATGTAGTGCACATGCATAATCCCAGCTGCTTGGGAGGCTAAGGCAGGAGGATCACCAGTTCAAAGCCAGCCTCAGCAACTTAGCGAGTTCCTAAGCAATTTAGTAAGACCTTGTCTCTAAATAAAATATTTAAAAAGGGGTGGGGATATGGCTCAGTAGTTAAGCACCCCAGGTTCAATCCTTGGTACCAAAAAAAAAAAAAAAAGACTAGATTTCCAACAGAGAACTATCTACTCTCAGCAAAAGGTCATTATATAAGAATGTGGAGAAGGGGCTGGGATTGTAGCTCAGCGGTAGAGCGCTTGCCTTGCATGCGTGAGGCCCTGGGTTCGATCCTCAGTACCACATACAAAGCAATAAAATAAAGACATTGTGTCCATCTACAATTAAAAAATATATATTTTAAAAAAAAATAAAGAATGTGGAGAAGGCTTAGATTCTGCTCTGGTCCTGGGTTTTGCACACTGTGTATCTCCAGTGAGCTACTGCTATGCCTCACTGTGCCATAAATCCACGTCTGGAAAATGGACTGCTAATAGCTGCTCTGTACACTGCAGAGCTGCAGAAATAAAAATGAGGTGCTGCATGTGAATGGGGTTTGAGAAAAAACAATTCTAAAGTTAAATAAACTTATCTATTAGTCAAAACCCAGGGAAGAATACTCTCATACTATTCTATTTTATTATTATTATTATTATTATTATTATTATTATTATTATTATTGTAGTAGTAGTAGTAGTAGTAGTAGTAGTAGTAGTAGTGGTGGTGGAGACTGAACTCAGGGGCACTCGACCACTGAGCCACATCCCCAGCCCCATTTTGTGTTTTATGTAGAGACAGGGTCTCACTGAGTTGCTTAGCATCTCGCTGTTGCTGAGGCTGGCTTTGAACTCACGATTCTCCTGTCTGAGTCTCCCAAAGTGCTGTGATTACAGACGTGTGCTACCACACCTGGTTTATACTATCCTTCATGGCATCTCCCTGGACGTGACACAACTAACTAAGATTTCTCCCTCCTCAAACTCTTCTGAGAACTTAGTTTGTTTCACTCTCTTGACCCATAAACATACACCTGGTATTCTTTATTTTATTACCTGCATTATGTAGAAATATGGATGAACCTGTAAGTGCCTTGATTTTGGAGATTCTACTCATAATATTTCTTATAGTGTCTTGCATGCTTTTCTATATACTGAGTATCTTTAAAATATGCTGTTAGATGGATAATAAATACCCATAGCCAGAGAGGTGACATTAACTTCTAGTTATTAGGAGATTAAAGTTATTTCATTAGTAGGATGTTAACTAATTACATCTTTGACCAATCTGCTTGAATCTGTTTAGCCTACAAGAACACAGGCTTTTAGCTGTGCTAACTCATTTAGTAACTCAGGTTCTATCCATAACTCAGCTTCATGAACTCCACCATTTATATCCTATTTCCACCATTAAGAGAACCCACATTCCATTCTAAAGGCAGACGGGGAATCTTGGGAAAAAAGGGGAAGCTTCTGATTCTTTAGTCTCAACAGAAATGCAAACCAATGTACCTCATGAAGTAGTTTGATATGAGAAGACACTCAGAAAAACAACTGAAATTACCAGGAGCCCAAACTAGAAACAGACAAGTTCTCCCATCCTTGAGGGCTCCATACATGAACATCTTCTCCAAGAAGACTTTACTCAGATTTCCTCTGTAAACTCAGATTTTGTTTTCATTTCAAATCATTCTCCCCAGAGAAAATATCTATCCATTCCTTATTAGATAGGGATGACAGAACTCCATGATAAGAGAAATGCATTTTGACACATCAAAATAGCAGAAGCTCTCAGATGATGTCACCAAAAAGGTTCTTGACAAGCCTCTGTTTTGAGAGGTACAATTTATTCAGAGTCCATAGAATGGCCTCTTGCATGAAAAAATAAACAAAGCCAGGCATGGAGTCCCACACCTGTCATCCCAATGACTCAGAGGCTGAGGCAGGCAGATCACAAGTTTGAGGCCAGCCTAGGCAATATAGCAAGGCTATTCAGCAAGACTATGTCTCAAAATAAAATTAAAAAATAAAAATGGATGGGGATGTTGTTCAGTGGTAAAGTGCCCATGGGTTCAATCCCTAGGACCAAATAAATAAATAGAATAAAGAAAGAAAGAAAAGGCAATAAGTTCTACTTGAGTTTATAAACTGTTACACGAACAATTAAAACAACAAAGCAGGTGGAGTAGAGCTAGAGAAACAGAATGCCTTGGTGCACAATATTTTGATGAGCATATTTTAAACTGATGATTTGAAAATTCACCACTTAAAGTTAAGCACCACCCTGTTGCTTTTGGAAAATATATCCTCCTACTCAATTCAAACTCATGAAGATGTGGCCTATAAGGCTGGAAAAAAAAAAAAAGTCCCATATGTGTAGCCAAGTAGCTGATGATCTACCAAAGACTCAAGCCTTCCTTCCCCAGTGCAGAGCTACTCTAGGAAGTGGCTGCCCAGCTCCTGTTCTGGGAAGCAGCCTTACTACTATCTCCTGTAGGGAAGTTTGTCTTGATGATCCACTCTGCCCCTGTTTGTATTATTATGAACCATTTGATGTGGCTACTGATTTGTCATATGTGATTTATTAAATTGATACTTATTATGTGCATTTCAGTAGTTCCTTCTCCCAAAATCAGAATAGTCCTGTATACCCAAAATATTTTGTCAAGATGGCTGAGTAGAGGAGCTTACTTTTCCAGCTGCTCTGTGATGTGAGACCAGGAAAACAGACAAACAGCTTCTCTTTGAGGTGGATGAAAAGAGAAACTTGCTGGGATTTAATCTCAGAATCTCAGAACAGCCTAGGGACTCAGAGGTTGGATAGAAAAAAATTACAAAAAAAAAAAAAATTAAAAAGAAAGAAAAAATCCACTCCCAGCATCAGAATTCACTATTTCGGATACAGAACAGGCAAATCAGAGAGAAGGACTAAGAAAACCCACATTTCAGTTGGCCCTATGGCGAGTCTTGAAATGGAGAAATCAGTGATCAAGAACATTATCATGCCAGGCATGGAGGTGCGTGCCTATAATCCCAGCAGCTGGGGATGCTGAGGAAGGAGGATAATGAGTTCAAAGCCCGTCTCAGCAAAAGTGAGGCACTAAGCAACCCAGTGAGATCCTGTCTCTAAATAAAATATAAAATAGGGCCAGAGATGTGGCTCAGTGGTCAGGTGTCCCTGAGTTCAATCCCCAGTACAACCCCCTCAAAAAAGAACATTATTGAACTGATTCAGAGGGTGAACTACACTATATCCTAGTATAGGCAAGTCACTGTGCATCTCCTGGTAGCCTGTGAAAGTTGAGAGAGCCACCATTATTTCCCACTGTGCTACAGAGGCCAGTGGGTGTGGGTACAAACCCAGACCCCAGACCTGTGTAATTCCAGCTGGGTCCAAAATCCTGATCTGGCAGAGGCCTGCTGCAACCCACAGTGTGGCTAGAAAACTATGTGAAATGCAGGCATGGAGAGTGCTGTACCCAGGAGAATTTAGGACTCCAGGTCCTCTCATCCTTTGAGTCTTTGAGTTTGCAAGACCAGCTGGGGAGGACCAGGAACTTGATGAGGGTGGAGAAAGCGAATGTAAGCTTTGGGACTGAGCCCAGGAGGCCAAGAAATACGGGAGCTGCAGGTGGTAGAGCAGGTGAGGGACTGGCTCCTCTGCCACACAAGTGGAACCCAGTGGTCACTCCAGGGGTGCAAACTCCCCGCATGGACAGGAAAAAGCCAGGCTTCAGAGGTGTACTAATTTAAAATCTTCAGACTGAATGTAATTCAACAAAGCACCAGGGGTCAGAAGAGACCCAAACCTCACCTTGAGGAGCTTACCTCTGGGAACCCCTTTCACAGAACTCTACAGTGACTCCTAGCTGTGAGTGGAGCAGACACCACCCTCCAACCCGCCCCACCTCATACTGCTCAGAAACAAAGCTGAGAATACACAATTTGACAAGCTTGACAGCCTTCAGCTACTACTCTTGTATAAGATACATATTGCAAGGAAAATAAATGGAAAAAAAGATTGGGAACAGACAGCCAACATATAATATTAACAATTTTTGGACCAACAAAAATAATTCCTTAATTTTCCATTCTTTACCTTTTTTTAAAAATTTTTTGTGTGCTGAATAGTTCATGGACATTTGTACATATGCATATTTGTCTCACTCTTCTCATTTCTAATATTTTTTGAAGGTAGTTATTTTATTGACTGTCATTTGAGGATCAGGGTTTTTGATTAGTATACTTTTTATTTTCTATTGTTTTTCTCCCATTTCTCTTGATTCTCTCTCTTCTTTCTCTAATAGCCAAATTCTATTGTTCTCTTTTACTCCTCCTTTAACTCTTTAGTACTCCTCTCTCTCCTCTTCCCTCAGAATTATTACATCCTACATCTCTTCTGAATTCTCCCTATTCACCTTTATGAAACAGCAAACCCTTTTGCAAACATACTCTTTCTACTGTTTCTACTGTTGGCAATTGCTTGCCATACCAATTCTTTTATAGTGTCAATTAACATTGTAATATAGAAATGGGAACTAAGTATTTAGTTTAAAGCTGCATATTGTTTGCATTGGTTGTTGTTATTATTTGTCTCCTCCTAAATGGTGAGGGACTAGACACCTTCAGGGATGCTACAGATTCATAGGGTTGAAGCTCTGCCACTTCAGAATCTCACTGATAAATGGGTAGGTGTACAAACAATATGAAAAGGCAAGGGAACAAACCATCGCAAACAAACCAAAATAGTTCATTAAAACAATCCATTGATATAACAGTGGAAGGAATGTCAGAGAAGAAATTTTTAAAGTTCATGGTAAATTTATCTGCAAGGTAAAAGACAATGTAAGGAGTGAAATCAGAAAGAAAATCCAGGAAGTGAAAGATCATTTCAATAAGGAGATAGAAATCCTGAAAAAGAATCAATTGGGAAATCTCAAAAATGAAGGAATCAATAAAACAAATTAAAAACTCAATGGAAAGCATCACCAACAGACCAGACCACTTGGAAAATAGTGTTTCAGGCAATGAAAATAAAATATATAATCATTAAAATAAAATTGACCATGGGGAAAAAAATGTTAGGAGACCATGAAAAAAAAGAACTTTCAAGAAATATGGTATAACATGAAAAGACCAAATTTAAGATTTATAGGGATAGATAAAGGCTTAGAAATTCAAACCAAAAGAATGAACAAGCACTCCAAATATACAAAATTACAACATATCTACACCAAAGCACATTATTGTAAAAATACCTAACAGAGAATAAGGATAAAATTTCCAAATCTGCTAGAGAAAAACAATAGGTCATATATACAGAGAAACCAATCTGGATCTCAGCTGATTTTTCAACTCAGATCCTAAAAGCTAGGTGTGTTGCATCTAACCCACACCTCTCTCCATGAAGTGCAGCCCAGACAACTCTACAGAAGCAGCAAAGTTTATTGAGGAAACAGGCACACAGGTCAACCGACTAGGGTCAGCTCTCCTTTCCTTCAGAGACTGACCCCAAAATGAGGGTTTCAGAGGTTATTATAGGGTGGGCTAGCTATATGACTCAGGAAAACAGGATTTGGCAAATATTCAACCTATAGTTTTTTACAGTTCAACTGTGACGGCACCTCCTATGTCCCTTTTCAGTCCCTGGAACTTTAGGTAACTGGCCAGGGGGTCTGGAGCCTGTAGTTTGGCCCCATCTGTGAGAAGCAAGCATAACAAAGCATAAACCACAGAAGCACAAGAAGCAGGTTAGCACATACATGCAGGCTTGAGCCAGAGTGACTCCATTTTGAGTTTGGATTTTACAGGTGATCTGAGAATAATATATACTACGCTCTAAAAGAAAATGGATGTTAACCAAGAATACTATACCCAGCAAAATTAATCTTCAGATTTTATGATGAAATAAAAACTTTCCAGGATAAACAAAAGTTAAAAGAACTCACAGCTAGAAAGCCTGAACCACAAAACATATTCAAAGTATCTCATGAAGAAGTAATGAAAAATAAAATTGAAAACCAGCAAATGCAGGAACTGCACTAGAAGAACAGTCAATCAAAGGTGAAACTAATTCAAATTAAAAACCAGAAATAAACCAAAATGACAATAAAAATTATTTCTCAATAATAACATTGAATGTAAATGGCCTAAACTCATCAATCAAAAGATAAAGACTGGCAGATTGGATTAATAAACAAGGCCCAACTATATGCTGTCTCCAAGGAACTCAACTCACAGGCAAAGGCATCCACAGACTGAAGGGAAAAGGATGGGAAAAAACAATCACAAGGACCTTGTAAACAAGTAGGAGATTCTATCCTCATATCAGAAAAAGTGGACTTCAAGCCAAAGTTAATTAGAAGGGCAAAGAAAGTCATTTCATACTGCTTAAGAGAATTATACAATAAGAACTAATGATCATAAATATTTATGTCCCTAACAGTGAAGCATCTACATACATCAAACAAATCCTTCTCAATTTAAAGAATAAAACAGACCACAACACAATAATACTACATAACTTTAACATGCCTCTCTCATCACTGGATAGATCCTCCAAACAAAAACTAAACAAAGAAGGTATAGAACATATACAATTAATAATTTAGACTTAACAGACATATATAGAACATTTCATCCATCAATGATTCAATACTGAATACACTTTCATCACAGCAGCACACACATCCTTCTCTAAAATAGACCAAATCTTAGGCTAGAAAGCAACAATCAGCAAATACAAAAACAAAACAACAACAACAAAAAAAAAAAAACAGAGAGAGATGATACCTGCATTCTATCAGATCATAATGGAATGAAGTTAGAAATCATTGATATAGGGCTGGGGTCATAGCTCAGTAGGAGAGCACTTGCCTAGTACATGTGAAGTACTGGGTTTGATCCTCAGGACCACATAAAAATTAATAAATAAAATTAAGATATTTACAACTAAAAAATACATTAAAAAGAAATAACTGATATGATAAAAAAATAAAAGCTACTCAAACACCTGGAGACTAAATATTATGCTATTGAATAACCAATGGCTAGCAGAAGAAATCAGGGGTGAAATAAAAAATAAAATACTTAGAGGTAAATGAGAATAGCAACACAACATATCAAAATCTCTAGGACACTATGAAGGCACTTCTAAGAGGAAAGTTCATAACATTGAGCTTGTTCATTAAAATAATAAAAAGTTACCAAATAAATTACCTTACATTACATCTCAAGGCCTTAGAAAAAAGAACAAATCAACATCAAAAGCAGAAGATGGGAAATAATTAAAATCAGAGTCCAAATCAATAAAATTGAGATTTTAAAAACAATTCAAATAATCAATGAAACAAAAAGATGATTCTTTAAACAAATAATAAAATTGATAAATCCTTAGCCATGCTAAGCAACAGAAACAGGAGGAAAACCTCAAATTTCTAAAATCTGTAATGAAAAGAAAATATCATGATGGACACCATTGAAATATAGAGGATAATCAGAAATGATAATGAAAATTTATACTCCAATAAAATAGAAAACCTGCAAGACATCAACAAATTTCTAGAGACATATGACCTACCCAAACTAAATCAGTAGGACACACCCAATTTAAAGAGATTAATTTCAAGTAATGAAATTAAAGGTGCCATCAAAAACCTACCAATAAGAAAAGCCCAGCACCAGATGGATTCTCAACTGAGTTCTATTAGGAAGAATTCATACCAATTCTTCTTAAATTATTGCATGAAATAGAAAAGGAGGGAATCCTTCCAAACTATTCTGTGAAGCTAGTATCATCCTGATACCAAAACTAGACAAAGATACATCAAGGAAAGAAAGCTTCAGTCCAATATTCTTGATGAATATAGATGCAAAAATTCTTAATACAATACTGGAAAATTGCAGGCAAAAACATATTTAAAAGATAGTGCACAATAATCAAGTGGGGTTCATTCCAGGGATGCAAGGCTAGTTCAACATATGGAAATTAATAAATATAATTCACCACATAAATAGACTTAAAGAATCATATGATTATCTCAACAGATGTATAAAAAGCATTTGACAAAATTCAGTACCCATTCATGTTCACAACAATAGAAAAAGTAGGAATAGTAAGAACATACCTCAACACTGGAAAAGCACTGTATATTAAACCGAAGGCTAACATCATTCTAAATGGAGAAAAATTGAAATTATTCTCTCTGAAAACTGGAACAAGACAAGGATGCCCTCGTTCACCACTTCTATTCAATATAGTCCTTAAAACTCTAGCCAGAGCAATTAGACAGAAGAAAGGGATATGAATAGGAAAAGAACTCAAACTATCCCTATTTGCCAATAGTATTCTATATTTAGAAGATACAAAAAACTCCACAAGAAAACTTCCAGAACTCATAAATGAAATCACCAAAATAGCAGGATATAAAATTAACACCCATAAATCAATTGTGTTCCTATACAACAGTGATGAATCAATTTAAAGAGAAATTAGGAAAACTATCCTGTTCATAATAGCCTCAAAAAAAAAATCTGAGAATTAATCTAACAAAAGAGGTGAAAGACCTCTACAACAAAAACTACAGAACATTAAAGAAATTGAAGAAGACCTTAGAAGATGGAAAGATTTCTTCATGTTCTTGAATAGACAGAATTAATATTGTCAAAATGGCCATACTACCAAAAGCACCATATACATTTAATGTAATTCCTATTAAAATTCCAATGATGTTGTACATTGAAATAGAAAAGGCCACACCAAACTGAATGATAAAAATTGGAATATTCATTAGCAATGAATATTACCTTATCTTCTCTTTCTGAGTAGCTATGCAAAAAAATGCATTTTCCTAGCACTTTATTATCCCAGTGTGGTTTTGGTTACTGCTAGAGAGGGGAGGGTTGAAGGGAGAACAGAGAAAACATCACCTGTCAAGCCACTGAGCATCAACCAGGATCTGATTCGCTTTGTATATTTTAACAAAAAATTAAATGGTTCTGAAAATCAACTGGGTTTTATTAAAAGCACTGCTTACATCCGTGGATCTCCAGTTTGACACATGTGGAAGCTGGATGTGCCAGTGAGTGGTTGGCTTTCCATTCATCGAGGAGCTCTAAACCTTAAATACACTGCAGTGATTAAACGAAGGACCTTTTCGGGTTTAAAAATTGCTTTAAAGCTAACATTGTACAAAAATGTTTTTTATCCAAACATCTGCAAGGAAAATTACATTGCATTCATACCTAGAGCCAAGCCAACTGACACAGACAGGAAATGTTTGATCTCAGTTTTCTCATTCAGGTCTCATCAATTTACTCTAATGAGTCTCCAACCAACACTCGTAATCATCTCCTTTAAAAATCGCAATCATATTTAGACAGGTTTTAGCTTTTGTAAACACTTGCTTCAAGCACAGAGGTGTATCTGACATTTTATGGTCAAAATATTCCTCAGGAACTGCCAGTAAACTGACTTTTGGGGGGGTAGGAGAACTGAGCAGTGTAAATATGCGGTTCAGGGTACTCATTATCGACAGAAACCCTACAATGAATTCTTTTGCAAAGCTGTCTTTTTCAATTTCAACAGCCAGCTTTGATTTATCTACTTCATAACTCCCAATCTTCTATATTGAGCATATCTAAAAAGTGTCTACCACAGTGCCAGGCAGCTCCTAATCATTAATAAATTGTTCTAATGATCTTTCTGTAATTTCAGAAAATCTGCAAAATAACTGACTATAAATCATAGCGCATCTAGACACAATTCATAAAGCATGTACGTACTATGTGAATGCCTACGACCTAGAAATACTGTGGGCATCTTAGATGACTTCCCATGGAATCTTGGGATTTAAGAAAAAATCCCTGGATTGGGTTAACCAGCAAAGAAGTCTTCACCTGGATCTCTTCATGTCATGGAGCATCGTCAGGATATTCTGAAGTGTAAACTGCACAGACCAGTAATCAATTTCCACATCTTCAACTTCCTGCAGCTGAGGCTTCCTGCCATTTATCCTTCCTACCCCACTTTGCCTTGGTTCAAAAACCTCACTAGTAACAAACAAGAAGAGGAAACCAAATAGAAGTCCTCAAAGACAAGTTTAATCAAGGTACCTTCACCACCTTCATTTCATTGGGAAATGTATGGCTAGTTTTACAGGTAACATTTACAAAAGGCTATCATTAATTCACATCAGTTTTATCAACTTTATACTAAACTAGTTGAAAGATAACCCAATCTGAAGGAAAAAATTAATACTTAAAAATTTATGGTCATAGGCAACTGAAAATAAATATAGTTCCATTCATATTCACATCCTTTCAAGATGTCATCACAGGATGGTCAATAAGAGGTTTTTGAATGTAGAATAATATTTTATTATCCTATAGTGGAAACAGTCAAATTTAAGAAAATAAAATATTATCCTATAGTGGAATTAAAATAGTGTTTCCAACCTTCAGAGAAGACTTGTTCTTGTTACTTTAAGAGTTATATTAGCCATCAACTCAAACGTTCTGTGACACCCACTATATGGGGTGATACAAGAGTAACACTTTAAATCATCAACATTTGCAATGCACCAGAAACAACTCAACTTGCTAAACTTAAAATATAGTAACGCAGAGTGGAGAAATCTGGAGGACACTACCTTAACCCAGTGATCAAAGCCAGCAGACAAATAAGGGTCAAGTGACATTCTGTGCCCCTGGTGTGCCATACTGGTCTGGGCACAACCTCACTTCACTGATGCTCCTATCAAAGATGCAGAGCCTGAATCGAATCACAAAGGTATTTCAGACAAATCCATTTGAGGGATATTCTACAAAATAACTCATCTTGACTCTCCACAATATTAGTCATGAAAGCAAAGAAAGGTGAGAAACTATTTTGGATTTCTCCAAAACAATAGGTGATTCTGGATTTCAGGGGGCATGCTATGCACAGGGACAGGTGGTGAAATTTTAATACAGTAGTATTTTATAAGTATTAAGCTTTTTGGTTTTGATAGTTGTACTATAATTGTATTAAAAATGCCATTGACCCTAGGAAATACACACTGAAGTATTTAAAAGTGGACTTACTTCTCATCTTAAAGGGTTTGGCAAAATAGACATAATGAAGAAGCCAAACTGGAAAAATATTAATAAATCTGGGTAAAGCCTACAGCATAGTTCTTTGTACTACGCTTGAAATTCTCCATGTGTTTGTAATTGTTTTAAAATAAAGGGGCAGCCAGGCACTTTGGCGCACACTTGTAATCCCAGCACTTTGGGAGGCTGAGACAGGAGAATTGCAAGTTCAAAGCCAGCCTCAGAAATGGCGAGGCACTAAGCAACTCAGTGAGACCCTGTCTCTATATAAAACACAAAATAGGGCTGGGGATGTGGCTCAGTGGTCAAGTACTCCTGAGTTCAATCCTAGGTACCAAAAAAAATAAAATAAAATAAAAAGGCAAGGGTCAAATGTTTTCTCTCACATGTGAAAGTTAGAAAAAAAGAAAAAAATTTTTTTAAAAAGGGGATCTCATAAAACTAGAAGGGAGAAAAGTAGAGTAGAGGCACAGGCCAAGGTGGAGGGAAGAGGGAAAGGAAAGAGGAGGAACTGGGAAATGAAATCCACCCAAGTTTGCCATGTGCATGTATGAATATACTACAATGAATCCCGCTTCTATGTGTAATTATAATGCAGCAATTAAATAAATGGAAGGGAGACGATTAAAGCAGAGGAAGGGGATAGGGAGAAAGGAGGAGATGGAACTTTGGGGAATGAAATGGACCAAATTATGCTGGGTGTATATATGAATATATCACAATTAACCCCATTATTATGTATAATTACAGTGCACTAATGACAACATAGTAAAATTTTTAAAAGTCAAAAATTAAAATAAAAAGTAATTAATATAAAATAAAATCTTCATACCAAATTAAAATAAGGGAATAACTACACAATTTCCCAAAATCTTATCGGGTATTTCCATCAGTATGCTGCTGAAAAACACTGAAAATCATGGATTGTTTAGTTCTTTTTCCTCTCCAGGATTCTTGTCAGCGAAGCAGCTGCTATTCTCCTGAGCATCTCCTATTTATTTCCCAGCAACACAGATTGTATGCTTCAATTTCATCATCTCCTTTCTCCATTTGGCCTAATGAATTGACAGTCTGCCATCCTCTTAAGAAATAGTAAAGAAAGTGCCACTTTCTGTTTGAAAAGCTTGAACTGCTTTACTTAGAGGAGCAATGAATTAATTAAGTTTGAAGATGAATGATCTCAATTAATCTAGTTGCATTTACGTTGTCAGTATATGGAGGAAAACAGAGGCCTTCCAGTGGAAAACAAAATGTATCTAAAACTCCTCACTACTACTAGTAAGTCACTTTTATTTATAGCCTATATATGGTAATTACTCTGCATTATATATTACATACAGCATGCACACACATACACACATATACCTAATTAAGTTTGGAGTATATGAATAAAGTTACTCTGATTATACCTGGTAAAATACACATAATATTGAAATTTTTCTTTAAAAGAAATGAAGAGGGTTGAAATGCATATGTCATATTTATATAAAGTCTCATTTATCTCCACTCCAGTTTCTCTGAGGAAAACAGCACATAGTCTTATTTAACAGATAAAAACATGAGGACAAAATGGCACACAGGTAAAAATCTGGTCACCTTAGAGTGAGAATTAGCCTAGTCAGTTGCTTAACCCTAGTTCCATACTAGGTCACACTGGGTTTAGACAGAATTTTTCCCTTTCCTCCATACAGTTAAATGTCTGGACATTATAATACTGTATAATACACATGCACATGAACATAACATCAATATATAAGTACACATATCATTTCATTGAAACTCAGGCAAGAACCAATACCAATAAAAATATCTTTAGAAATCATTTCTTTCCTAGCCGGGCGTGGTGGTGCAAGCCTGTAATCCCAGCACTTAGGGAGGCTGAGACAGGAGAATCATGAGTTCAAAGCCAGCCTCAGCAACGGCGAGGCGCTAAGCAACTCAGTGAGACCCTGTCTCTACATAAAACACAAAATAGGGCTGGGGATGTGACTCAGTGGTCAAGTGTCCCAGAGTTCAATCTCCAGTACCAAAAAAAAAAAAAGAAAGAAATCACTTCTTTCTTTATAGTCAATAAAAAGAGTCAGTGTAAACACAAGAAAGTGATTATTTGCAAAAACAAATCCTGCCTCCCTTCACTGAGATGATCCTTAAGCTAAGAGTTCAAATTCAAACCTCAGAGACAAAACATAGCTAGTGATCTTTGTAAACTCTAGGGTAAACATCGAAAGAAAATTGATCGTACACTGCCTGTCTACAATGTCCAGAATTTCATATTAGAAATCAAATTCTGGCTTCTTAACATTCTAGAAATCTTATGGCATCATTGCTTTAAAATGGCACAAAATGAAGAAGTACTTTGTTGCCACTGATCTCTCAGGGCTCTTACTGAAAGCAAATCAGCTCCAACTAGAGGATCCTAGATAATATTTCAAAATGTTGCTACACCTAAAATCTCTACCTCTGAAGCAAATAAGTGCTTCAAAGCTAGTTCACTTTGCCTGGTAAGTGCCAGGAGAATCTACAGGAAAAGTGAGTCCTTGGGTGCTATTTGCAAAAATTGAAAACCAAAATTTTCTAGGTTGTCATGTGTCAGGTGCTGGAGACAGAAAATCAAGTTTGTAATGGATAGGACAGGTGTATGGGCCACATTTTGCACTCACAGAGAAGCCACTTAGTTCTGCTTCCACTGCTGTCCCTGAGGGGCTAGAGAAGAGGAAGCTGGAAATGAAGGGATCCAAAGATGGAGCAAGGAGGCACAGAGTTGGAACTGAAGCAACGTGGCCTGAAAATTTTCAGGGCAGAAAAGCTAGAGATGACTTTAGCAGGACAAAGAGGGAAGAGAAGACACAGTTATTGCCAGAGAGCCCTGAAAGGGAAGATGGCTGGCAGAAATGAAATGGATGCACAGGCCACCAGACCAACATGAGGGTTTGCATAGCCCATGCTTGCCTAGGGTTGGTCTTGGTCACATGATTCCATCCCACACATCCCAGTTTCACCCCTCCATGTTTACTGCAATGGAGACCACACAGGTGATCACATGTGGTCAGGGCCTGACTCTACAAGAGGTCTGCAGGAGTAACTTGAGAACCAGACCACCAGCAGAGCATGACCACATCAAGAAGCTCCTGAAAAGACAGGCCTATTTGGACTTAACCAGAGCCAGTGGCCCACTCAACTCCCTCATGAAGTTAAACTTAACCCTTTTAAAAAAAAATCTTACAGTGACTTCGGAATCTCCCTTTTTCCTTCTAATTAAAAGCAATTTCTATTAACTCCTTACTACGAAAGCAATGCTTTAGAAGAATTAGAAAATACAAATAAGAAAAAAAAAATGCCATATGCTCACCAAAAAAATAAACACTATTAACCTCTAGGTATATAACAAGGTAGTGGTGAAAACAACATAACTGCCTATTTATTCATCAAGTATCATATGCCAGGCACCCTATTAAGCACTTTGCAGAAATTATCTTATTCAATCCTCACAGTAAAATGTTTTTTTTTAAACTGTAAAATCCATTCAAGAGATGTTTGACACCAAATGTCAATGCTGAGTCACTAGGTTATATTGCTTAGCAAATATTTGCTTGTTTGTTTACATATTTAGGCATTTATTTAGTGATAAAATGATTTCCATGTTAAAATTTTAAGTCTTCCCATTCGGAAACAAACTATTTTCCAATTTATTAAAACTTTTTTATGTCTCTCGGGAAAGAACTACAATGTTCTTCATAAGTTCTGTCCATATGTTGTTGAGTTTATTCTTAGAAAAACACACATACATACATGTGTTTGTGTGATATAAATATACACATTTTAAATGCTGGGTATTGAACCTAGTGGTGCTCTACCAATGAGCTAAATACCCAGCCCTTTCTATATTTTATTTGAGATAGGGTGTCGCTAAATTGCAGAGGCTGCCCTCCTGCTTCAGCCTCCAGAATTGCTGGGATTACATTTTAATGCAATTATGACTAATATCCATTTCTCCCAATTGTTATGATTTCTTGTATATTTATTTTGAGTGCCCTGTAATTTTGACATAAATCTGTTATGTTTAAGAAAGTAGCTGCAAGAAAATTTCTAATAAAGATTAAAATCTTAAGGGTTGCCAGGCATGGTAGTTCATACCTGAAATCCCAGCAACTCGAGACACTGAGGCAGGAGGATGACAAGTTCAAGGTTAGCCTGGGCAACATGATGAAACTCTGTCTCAAAATAAAAAATAAAATGTCTGGAGATGTAGCTCAGTGGCAGAGTGCCCCTGGGTGCAATGCCCAGTATCAAAAAGTAAGGGAAGAAAAAGAAAGGAAAACTTGAGGACAGAGAGAAAGCGGAGACACAACAAGTTAATTGGAATTTATTTCCTTGAAAGAGAAAGAAATGAGTTTAGAATGCAGTAAACCCCAATTAGCAACTAATTATTTACTCAGTCTGACACTGAATTTGGCCTTAGAGGGTTATGAAAGAATTCTGTCACCTCTGACTTTGGCCTGAAGGAACTTACAGAATAGATGGGAGGTTAAAAGTTAATATATGAAAATCTGTTAGTGCCTACAGAAATAGTTAAGTGCTAAATTGTGCAACATGACTACACAAGCTATGTGTTAAAGAAAAAAGTGTCAAGAGAGCCCAAGTGGTGGGATAATATCCCATCAGAATATACAAGTCTATATATCATTGGAGCAGTGGGCATTAAAGAAGCCAATGTAAGCACAGAGATGATTTAATATGACACCAGAATAATGTCTTTATGTTGAGCCATAGTCTCCACTAAGCTCTAACATGTCACTCCTCAATGAAAACCATCAGCAATACTCTTTACTGAAAAGTTTTGGGAGGAAAAAGCAAAAGAGATAACACATCTATGAAATCACTTCTCAAAGTTTAAACAACCTGTTTGTTTCTAAGACCTGGGAAAGCCAAAAAGCGTGGGCTACCTTCTTCGTTGAGGATTAATTTATTCAGTTGTTCTGGATACCAATCTCTTTTATTTGGTTAAGAATTTATTGCAGTTTCATCTTTCCTAAGAAATGAAAATTACGATTGTTGAGTCAACAACTTGTAAAGCTATCTATTTCCACTGGCACTTATTAAGCGCTTTTGCTCCCTACATTGAATTTCTATTCTGGACAAGTCACCAGATCTGAACTGACGTCTTGATTATAATCCTTGCAAGAACAGAAGGAAAGGCCACTTAAAGCAGTCCACCTCCACTGGAGGGGAAAATGTCCTAGCCACATGGGGCTGTGTACTACATTATTTTTTCCCATTTTGATCTGTAAAGGAACAACAGGAAATAGAAGTCAAAGGGAATGAATCCATGTTGAGCATCTGCTATATGCCTAGTGCTCTGTTCAACACTCGCTGGGGTTTTCCACACAATGATCCTCTGAGGTAGGTCTTATTACCCTTATTTTACAACTGAGAAACTGACACTTAGAGTATACATAGTACAACAAAACTGAGATGTAGACAAAGGCTAGAGAAAATAACCAAACCCCAGCTTCCAGCATGAATTTTTTTTTTTGTACCAGTGATAGAACCTAGGGACACTTAATCACTGAGCCACATCCCCAACCCTTTTCATATTTTATCTAGAGACAGGATCTCACTCAGTTGCTTAGGGCCTCTCTAAGTTGCTGAGGCTGGTTTTGAACTTGTGATCCTCCCGCCTCAGCCTCCCAAGCCACTGGGCTTACAGGCATGCGCCACCATACCCACCTAGCTGCGTGATCTTGAGTGAGTTATTTTATCATCCTGAAGCTCAGTTTTCTCCTCAATAAGATGGGGGATCTCTGAGGGTCATTCCAAGGACTGTGTATGAAGGGCTTTGCTCAGTGTATGGTGTATCCCAGCATTCAGTAGACAGCAGCCATCATTATTAAGACCTGGTTCTCCCGTCTGCCTCCACCCTCATTCTGGATTATCCTACTGCTTTCTCTGCCTTGCTCTACGACCTGAACTTCCTCCTAAAGATGCATTTCCAGAGGTCCCTTATGGGGAGGCCTCTAGTTAGAGAAGGCCAATGGGAGACACTGACATTCAGAAGGAGAGATCTGAAGCCAGGACAGAAGCAAGGGATTCCATCCCCACTCCCACCTTCCTCTGAGGTATGTTCTCTGACAAATACTGTTCCTCCAGGACTCCAGTGACCAGGCGACCTCTCTTCTACAGCTCCTCTCACTGCTTTCCTGTACTGCTAATCCCTCCCTCTTGGCACCGCCACAACTAAGGATGGTAATAATTTACATTGGAATAAGTCTCTAGATGCCTAACATCCCTTGTTGATGGCTTTAACCTGTGCCGCCATATCTACAAGCAGTCCTTTTATCAAAATCTCTTGAACCATCTGAATTGGAGTCCACTTTCTGCATAACTCTGATATCCAAACTCAAAAATCCTAAACTGATACATGAGGGACCCAGTGACTCTATGATTCTTGGCCAATGCTTTACAAAGCATTCACTTGCCAAGGATGATCTGAACTGCATAGGTAGTTTATGATCAAGTATTATCGAATAACCACAGAAGCATCATGAAAGTACAGCTGGCAAATACTAACAAATGCATTTGGTGACTTGATATTTAAAATATGTCATAGCTAATTCCAGAAGTCCTACAAGTAGCATAACTACAATCCAACTTTCTGAGAGATGTCAATCTGACTTTACTCTGAGAAAGAAAAAGAAAGGACACCCAAGACTTTTCATAGAACTCTTGGAGAACTCTCATTGATCTAAAGCATAGCCTGCACAGCTTTTCTCAGTCCTTCTGAAACTATTCATCCCAAACTTCCAAGTTCTGGAAACAGCCATTATCAAAACACCACCATTTTGCAAACCACCATTTTCAACCATGTTCAGTTAGGACTTGACAGAAGACACTTTAGTAGGTCTCATTTTTTCCCCCTAGAAATTCCAACTATAATTGCTAATCAATCCCCAGGGCATGAATAAGCATGTAATTACTCAGTTAAAGAGTAATTATATGGGCATTTATTTGTACCCTGCCAGCTCAAGGGATATTGGATGCATTCTCCAAAAGGGGCGTACTGTGTATTTTGAAAAACTCAAATTCGTGTTTGCTTCAGTGTTTCTTTTTTGCTGTTTCTGTGGAATTCTTTTTCATATAACTTTTGTTTTGGTGCATGGTTTTGCTGTGTGAAGATTAGGCACAGCAGATGAAACATTCAGAGTAACCCAACACAATATTTCCACATGACTGTATAATCAATTTTGATGATTTGAAGCAATTCTATAAGTGACTCCACATTACTAGTGAATCATTACAAGTCCCTCGTTTGGGAATGAAGCAATCAAACAGTGGTCTTGGCAATTCCTGGTCATCAAGAAACCTCAAGCTGGCAAGGCAGGCACAGAGCATGAGCTCTGAGAACCTGGCAGCTTGCAGTCTGGGTAATTACATTCTGTAATGTCAGCTGGATACACAACTTTTACCTACTTCCTGCCCTGAACCCTACACCACCCACCCACGCAGCTGCAGAGCTCTGCCCCAGATGCCAGGGCATTCCACCCTGGAGGAAGGGATGGCTTACAAAAGTTTGTCCCGTTAGAGAGAAGGTGCCATGAACACTTGCTGGAGTCGCGTAGGTACATGAAGAAAGGCAATCTCAGCCAGGCTTCACTGTCATCCTGGCCTCCTGGGTTGCGCGTTCCATTTATCCTGACCTGCACAGCCTTTAGGTGAGATGTCACCCTGTTAACCTTCCTCTTCCAGAGGCCAACCCCATTCTTGGAGCTCTGGTTCTTGCAGGCACAAAAAGCAACATTTAGTTAATAAGAAACTAAATGAACAAATGAATGGATGGATGAACAAATACCCAAGGATGTTCCAAAACACAGTTCATTTTCCCATCTACTGTACAGCCCTCCCTCATTGTTCTGTACCAAATGTTATGAGCATCCTGCACCCATGGGACCCTGCCTGGTTTATTCGTAACCTGAGAACATAGTCTATGGCTCCACTTGCCTTCCCCCCACCCACCTCAACCAGTGTCACAAGCTCAGCCCCTGCTTTGCTCCAGCCCAGCCAATACATCAGTTTCATTTAAAAAGAGCTCACAGAGCTACCTTTTATTTCCCATGCCCTCATTACAATCAGCTGCCATGGAAGGATATACCACTAGCATAGAGTAATTGCTGAATTCACTAACATCAATGTTTGTCCCCTGATCTGAGTGCTATATTAGACACTTAGGATGCACCTGTCAGTAAGCTTTTCCCCATATCCCTTTCATAGAAGTCATTTGAATTTGCAACGAGTGGTAGATAAAGTGAGATAATGGAACTGAGCCAAAACTCAAGGAGAAACACAGTGAATTTGGTATGGAGATGTCAATGAAATCACGCAACGTTTTCTGTTTAGAAGGCAAATGTAAGACATGGAGTTCATTCCCCTCGTTCTCTAAATCTAAAGAAACTTGGGACCATAGAGAGGCAGCTCCTAAGCAAAAGTCAGAGAGCTAATGAGCAGCAGAGTCCAGGCCATGCCTCCTGCCTTTCGACTCCCTAGGCTGAGAGAGGGAGAAGGAAGAAGAATGACGAGGAGCAAAACCAAAGTGAAGTTAAGTCAGATCACTTCACAGCAAGAGAGAACTGAGATAGTCACAAAACTCTGAGAACTGATGCTCCCCTCCCATTGGTTCTTCCTGCAGAGAATTCCCTTCACTGATGACTGGGTGGTGTCCAGGAGTTCGGGGTTTGTCAAATGGCACATGATATCTACTGTGGGCTGAATTGTGTCCCCCACAAAATTCACGTTGAAGTCCCAACCCTCTGTACCTCAGAATGTGACTGTATTCAGAGGAGAGGTCTTTAGAGAGGTCACAAAGACACAATGAAGCTATTAAAATGGGGCCTGAACCCAATACAACTGGTTTCCTTTCAGACACCCAGGATGTGTGTTCACAGAGAAGCAACTGTGGGAGGAGGCAGCAAGAGGGCAGCCATCGGCAAGCCAAGGAGAGAGACCTGCAGCAAGCCCAGCTGACACCTTGATCATGGACTTCCAACCTCCAGAACCATGAGAAAACCAGTGTCTGTTGTATGCCTCTGGCCTGTGGCAATTTGTTCGTGGTAGCCCAAACTGACCAATGCAACCTCTTATCCTTCACTTCAAAAGGCTCCAGTACTACAAAACTATGAAGAGGGCAAAACCATGTAAAACCATGTGAAACCACCAGGCTGTGGCCAGATTAGAACCAACATCCTAGCTCCCAGCCCAATACTGCTGCCCACTCCTGGGACCTCCTTGGGTCCTAATGTCCTCCTCTGTGATGTGGGAACATACTATAGATAACATCAGCCTTGACTATTCATAGACCTGTTTTGAAGAACAAATGAAATGATAATGTCAAGAAAGTTCCAAAAAAAACAAGAAAGGTTTTAGAGTAATTCTTAGTGTTATTGCATATGCAGGACAGAGGAAAAAACAAGCAGACTTGAAGACAGTGCAATACAAAGAGACACTTGTGGGACAGAAACAGAAGACTTAATCATCATATAATTGGACTCACAGAAGAAAAAGAGAAAGAGGGTGGGGCTGAAAGCATATTCATAAAAATAACTAAAAACTTCCCACATTTGGTGAAAGATAAACCTACAGATTCAAGAAGCTAAGAGAACTTCAATGGGATAAATGCAAAGAAATCCACACTAAAAAACATAATTAATGTCTAAACACTAAAGAAAATAAATAAATAATGAGATCAGCGTGGCAAAGTTAGTTTGATGATATTCTGTATTGGGAAGTCTTTGCATACCTAAAACACTTTATTAAATAGATGTATAGACAGGCATAGATATACTATAGTGTTTATAATGTGTCAGATATTTATAAGTGCTTTGATAAATGTCATCTCATTCAATTCTCAATCTTATGAGGTAGATATTATTATGCTCAGTTTCCACATAGAAAAACTGAAACCCAGAGAGGCTAAACTACTTTCCCAAGGTCACATGACTAGTGAGTGGCACAGCCCAGGATTCAAAATCAGATAGTGTGGCTCCAGAGTCAACTCTCTATTACTCTTTCTGGAGGCAGAATAGAATCAACCTTGAATTATTTCATGCATAGAATCAATGGTAAAATGGACAAGGACTTTATAAACTAAATAATGAGACAATAACCCATGGATTGGCACAAGGTGTTTTGTTTGTTTTGTTTTATTAAAATTTTAAAACACATTAGGGCTGGATATTTTGGCTTCTGTAGACCTGGATGTTAGCAATGTTCATTGCTCAGAATTGAGTTTATATCAAATTTGTATTTGGTGAGAACAATATTTTTTTCTGCCAGAATCATGTAGTAAAGACACCATTTGAGTAGTTTTCAAAGTTGCAATTAAGCAATTAGTTTCTTTGGCTTAGCATTTTTATTAAACATCAATTCCAAAGTCTTTTCTTCCATGGACTAATGTCCTAAGTAATTTTTATCAAAACAGATAACCTCGGGCTGGGGTTGTGGCTCAGTGGTAGAGCGCTTGCCTAGCATGTGTGAAGCCCTGGATTCGATTCTCAGCATCACATATAAAAATAAAATAAAGGCCCATTGACAACTAAAAAAAAAAAACATTAAAAAATATGAAACAAATATAGAAAAAAAGTAGGGAGGAAAGGAAAAAGAGATCCTAGCTTCTAGGCTTAGGACCCTTAAATCTCCTCCCCATTTCAAATATGGAAAGCAGTTATAATCCTTATTCTATTAATTAAAAGATGGGGAGGAGAAAGAGGGTGAGAGAGAGAGAAAATAGGTAGGGAGGAAAGGCAAGTAAGGAAGAAACAAACCAGACAACTAAACAATATAAGCACACTGAACAATGAAAATCTTCTGTCAAATTTGAAAATGTCACAGGTCTCAAGATAAAAATTGTTCCTTTTAGAATTTCTAGAATCTTCTTTGTCATAATATCAAACTACTTCAAAAATGTAGTGTCCTGTACACTAAAATAAAATTGAGGTGTTGTGACACACTAAACTACACTAACACACTGTAGATGACAGCCCTGTTCATGAATGACATTGAACTGGCAGAGGACCATTGGACATACTGGTATATACTAAGTGTTAAATGAATGTAACGTGGATAGAAAAAAAGTAGGGAGGAAAGGAAAGAGATCCTAGCTTCTAGGCTTAGGTTCATTAAATCTCCTCCCCATCTCAATTCTAGTGTTCTTAAATGAAATGCAAAATCTAATACCTTGCAGAATCTGCAATGTGGGAACGGAGAGAAAATGGACTTAGAAGATCTTTAGGACGTGATGAAAATTTTCTAAAACCACTGTGGTCACGGTTGCACAACTCCATAAATTTACTCAAAACTGTTGAGTCGTATACTTATGCCAGGTGAATTTTATGCCAGGTAAATTGTACCTCAATAAAGCCACTTTAAAAAAAAAAAACCTGCAAGGTCTTCCTATGGTCTATAGGATAAAACTCAAGTTCATGAAAGATCCTTCAGGATAAGGTCCCTGCTTATCTCACATTTTTAAATTTTTTTTACCACCTATGTCCCAACTCTTTGACCCAGACTCTACTTAAATGTTCTATGTACTCAACAACCTGCAGTTTCCAGAAAATCTCAGGTGTTTTACGCTGCACTCCCATGCACCTATTCACCCTGCTGCCTTTGCCCTCTGCCTCGGAGTGCCACGGGTGCCTGACAAATATCAAATGGAAGGTCCAAGACACGTTCAACCTGAACTCTCCATTCCAGGAAGCTTTTCTGACCCAAATAGAACTGGCCATTTCTTCTCACATATCCCCAAGCACACAGTCATTCAATGTCTATAAAAACTTGTTCCTCAAAGATAACAAGGCATCAGCAATTCTATCAAAATGTTGACTGCTAATTAAGTAAATTAATGAATAAGCCCAATATAACCCCATTTTACATAAAATTAGAATACCAAAGTTAGCATGGTAATAAATACCCAACACTGATGTATAATAACAATAATCCAAATTGCATGCTTGTTACGGACCAGCCCCTGCGTTAAAACTTTTCTCATGGTTTCTCCTTAAATTCTCTCTTATGGCTCAATGACATAGAAGAGTCATCATCCTCGCTTTAGAGATGCAGACAGTGAGATGGGAAGAAATTAAATAAACTGCCTCTGATTATGGAGCTGGTTATTTACAGGGCCTGAGGTTGAACCCCCAGACTGTCCAACCTCACCCTCCACTCTTTGCTACCTTTATACTGCCTCTGCTTGAGAAAAGCATCTGCCAGGTATCATCAGCACATATGTTAGCAGACTGCAGGGCTACCCCATGAGGAAGCAGTCCTCCAGAGCCAGACCCCCCACAGACAGCTAGGCAGAGGGATGCAAAGTCTGTCATCCCAGTCCACAAAATTATCATGTTAGCTGATGGATATTTAGAGAATGTACATTTCAGAAGCCTCTTAAATTGAGTGCAGATGTTTAGAAGATTAGTGTCAAATTAGGAAGCATTAAATAGACATTAAGGCAGACCAAATTGGTCTTTTCAGGAAGCTGGGTCAGGATGGAACAAATGTGTGCTTGCTAAGTAGGCCAGGTTACTCTGAGGTGCGTCATCTAGCTGGTGGTCGGGGGAGCCCCACTTTGCCAAAGGATGAGACAGAGTAAGAAGCCTGAATCCTGGGGCCTGAATCCTTTTAGCATTCAGCTAAAACACTTGGGTAGGAGGAAGTACACCATTGGATCCCAGGAATCCAAAGTATTTCCTTAACTACTAAACTGATGCTGGAGATGTTGGGAATGTCTTCGAACTCCACTTTTAACAGAAATCAAGGGGAAAAAAATGAATAAGATGTTTAGTTTCAACACTCTTAAAACCATAAGACCTCAAAATATTCATCCTGACAGTGGGGGAAGAGTGTAAATCACCATGAGGAGATGGAAGCCTAAGTAAGTGTTTGAGGAAGGAGCTCCATTAGCTAAAATGTAGCCTCTTTGCCCTGGCTGAGAGGACAGCAAGGAGCCCCCGTGCCTCCCTGCTCTCTTCTGCTCTGCAGAGGATGGGCCTTCCAGCCAGCTACAATTCAACCTAGCAGTCTGGGTTGAATTGGGCGGAACCACTGCACCATGAGGTTTCAGATGAGTCACAGATGAAAAGCGAGTCCTTAGGTATCAGGGATTCATAACCTAGGAATTACTTTTTAGAAATTATATTTAATTTGAAGAAACATGGACCTTCAAACTTCTTCCTGTACAGATGATTTACATTCTGGCTTAATATCCACCTACTCAAATTATTATGACTCATCTGGATACAGAACTTTAAGTTTGCCTAACACCCCCGAGGTGGTGCATTTCCAGTGGCTTCAGGAACTCCTGGGTAGCAAAATCACTCTTTTTCCTCTACATTTCAGAAACAAGACTTTTGTATTAGCACTCTAGGAAATGATCAGTGAGCAGGTTTTTACCCTCCTGATCAGGAATACTCTTCCACCTATGACCTGCCTGCTTCCCCACTATTTCCGTTTCCTATTGTTGCTATAAGGAACGACCACAGATGTAATGGCTTACAACACTGCAGAATCCTTACAGTTCTACAGATCGGAAGTCTAAAATAGGTCTCAATGGGCTAAAACCAAGGTGTCAGGGTGGGGCAGCGCCCCTTCTATGGCACAAGAAGGAAAAATTTATCTGGGGGCTCACAGTTTCAGAGGTCTCAGTCCGTAAGCAGCTGGCTCCATTCCTCAGGGCTTGAGATGAGGCTGAACATCATGGTAGCGGAGTGTGGTGGAGGGAAGCAGCTCACAAGATGATCAGAGAGCAGAGAGAGACTCCACTCACCAGAAACAAAATCTATACCCCAAAGGCACACCCCCAGTGACCCACCTTCTCTAGCCACATCCTTCAGTTACCACTCAGTTAATCCCTATCAGGTGATTAATTCACTAATTGGGTTAAGGCTTTCGTGGCCCAATCATTTCTCCTCTTTCTTGCATTGGCTCACATATCTTTTTTTTTTTTTTTTTTGGCACTGAGGATTGAACCCAGGGGCACTCGACCACTGAGCCACAACCCCAGCCCTATTGTGTGTTTTATGTAGAGACAGGGTCTCACTGAGTTGCTTAGCACCTCACAGTTGCTGAGGCTGGCTTTGAACTTGCGATTCTCCTGTCTCAGCCTCCCAAAGTACTGGGATTACAGGCATGTGCCACCACGCCCGACTTGTCTCACGCATCTTAAGGGACACCTCACATCCTAACCATAACTGTAAATAAATTATGAATAAATTTTGACAAATATCACTTACCTAATTTAATTGGTTCACTTCATATATTTTAATTATAAAAGTTTTTGCTAACAATATTATAATCACAATCTACTTTCTACTGAAACTTTTCAATATACCCACAAGTATGAAACAAATCTCCCTGGATTTTGACATTTTTACCCATTAAGAATAAAGAGGTCAAGCCAGACATGGTGATGCATACCTGTAATCCAAGCTGCTTGAGAGGTTGAGTAAGGAGGATCCCAACCAAGTTCAAGGCCAGCCTGAGCAACTTAGCAAGACTTTCTCAAAATAAAATTTTATAAAAGGGCTGAAGTGTAGTTCAGTGGTAGAACACTTACCTAGCACAACAGTAGACCCTGGGTTCAACCGCCAGCACCACAACAAAAAATAAAAAGAATTCATAAACTATAATTCACAGTTTAGGATACTACAGAGTTTTATCACTGCTTTATCTTTAAACGTGTCTTAGACACTTTTTCTAGACAGCCCTGCCTACTTCCTTAGCTTAAGTAGATGACACTTTTCTGCCACTATATATATCTGTATGTGTCAACACATATAAAAGCAAAGGGGAGCTAACAAGGAAAATGTTACCCTGCTATTATATATTTTGATAATATCAAAGCAATTTTTGAAAGTTAAATATGAGATTGAAAAAAGAAAGTTTCATACCTTACTGATGAAATTCAATAGAGCATTTCCAATGATACTTTGTTCCAGGTGCTTTCCTCAAACAACCATTCTCACATGTATCAGATGGTTGTCAGGGCCTTAAAAATAGCCTATTGTGTTCCCTTAGCTGACCTCCTTCCACACTGCACAATGCAATTCATTCACTGCCTGGTCTTCACATAGAGTAGGGCACTGTGCTTTCCACTGGCAAATAGCCACACGGTTATGTGGTGACCGACTGTCTCCTCCAAGGAACCAAAATCTTCTGGGGAATGAGTCTCATCAAGAGCCTCCATGTGTATGGCAGCACACAGTCACGGTGGCCTGGGCAGGCGTGGTACTGCCACAGGGGCCACACCAAGGGCACTGCTATCAGATGTCTCTCTATCTCAATGAGCACATCAGTATGAATTAAAAAGAATGAAAAACTATGCCATATGATAATCATCTGATTGTTTTGTTCTGGAAGTGGCTACAGTAAGTTACAAACAAGGAATTTCATGTCAAACCCCTGTACTCAGCTAGGCAGAACAGTCAACTCTTTTTTTTGGTACCAGGGATTAAATTCAGGGACACTCAACCACTGAGCCACATCCCCAACCCTACTTTGTGTTTTATGTAGAGACAGGGTCTCACTGAGTTGCTTAGCTCCTCACTGTTGCTGAGGCTGGCTTTGAACTCGTGAATCTCCTGTCTCAGCCTCCCAACGTGCTGGGATTATAGGTGTGTGCCACTACACCTGGCAGTCAACTCTTGATAGCCTATTTTTAAAAAGATGTAAGGATAGAGATAAATACAACTCACAGAAAACAAGTATACTTCACTGGAACCAGCAGGGTAGTGACTGTCAGTAATGTTCTTTCCTTCTTGCTTTTTCTTTCTTTCTTTCTTTTTTTTTTTTTTTTTTTTTTGCATATAGGTAGAATTGTTCTCTATCTTTGAAAAATTCTGAGTGACAAGCTAAAACCAACAGATTTAGAAGACCCTGTAAATAACACATAAGAAATTGCCTAATTGGAACCAAGAACCAACATACTACATCACTATAACAACTGTAAATTCTAGGTGGTGAGTATAAGGATGTTCATTACTATAATTTTTAGTTTGCCTGTGTGTTTGAAAAAAAATTCAAATTCTGAAGTTGAAAATCAAATAATAGAAAAAATAATTCATAAGATACTTTTGAAAAATTTGGACTCTGAGAAATTTGCATAAATTTGAAGCATCAAGTTAGTTCATTTCTCCATAGTCAGACCCACCACCCAAAAACTTTATATAAAATCTAACTCTTGAGAAAATGGAAATTCACATTGTTTCATACCTCTTCTGAATGAGCAAAATGTGACTGGTATAGAGTGAAATCCTTTAGGGAAATTTTCTTTTGTAGATCATGTCATAGTGACATGCACTAGAATAGCAATTAAAATATTCTAAACCCATCCCCTTCTCCGTGTAACTATCCTTGTCACACTGTCTTTAAGTCAAAGTACAAACTGCTCTAGGCCTAAGCAATGACAGAAACAGCTCCCAATCTCCCCTGGTTACACAGACTCAAAGACAGGTACAATGAATGTTCAAATGCCTACACACTCCTCGTGAATTCAAATTTCCTAAGACAATGAATGATCAAAGAGAGCTTCTAAGCAAGAGACAGGAAATGAGATCCAGGACAAAAGAGGGTAGGAGGGGTCAAGGAGGGAGGGATAGACACAGCTCTTACTTAAGATCAATTCATGCATGACTCCCTAACACACTGAAGAAAATCTGGCACAAAAGCAAGTGTACTGAACTAGGTAAGCCATAGGCTATCGCAGCTGATAACCCAAAGCCTTTTGTCGTCTTCAGAAAGCAAAATGACTGCTCTGCAAAAAGTGAAATGAGCATCAAATAGCACCATGGAATATGGAAAAGACACTGCTACTGCCTCACAAACCTTCAGTGTCCCAGAGCCCTGTGCAAATACCTCTGCAGTCCATGCGCTAAACCTGAGAGCTAACTTGGAAGTCAGACCGCCCTGTAACTCCCCATTCCAACACTTACTTTGCTCATTGAATTAACTCAACAGAAAACAAGCAATTCTCAGAAGGCCAAGAACATCTGTGAGTTAATACTACAGGTGGCAAATGTCTCCCTCCACACACCATGACAGCTCCCCTCTCTCCTACCTTGTCCCCCGGACATACCCCATTCCCTTCTGGCTGCTTCAATGACCCACCATTCCAGCATTTCTTTCCCATTTTTGTCTCTTCCTTGTCCCTTCAAGGCAAACTTCAGTGCCCAGCACATGGCCATTTGAGTGGGCTGGAGTCAGTTCTTAAGAAAGAACAATGGCAGGAATGAAGTGACCCAACCATACAGAAAGTCATTTTAGGAATTAGTGACCAAACTGTATAGAATCAGAGAACAAACCATACAGAAAGTTGGAAAGAAAGAAAGAAGGGGGTCTTTGTATATCTTTTTTTTTTTTTTTTTTTTTTTTTGGTACCAGGGATTGGACCCAAGGGCACTTAACCTCTGAACCACATCCCCAGCCCTTTTTTTTTACATTTTATTTAGAGAGAGTGAGTCTCACTGAGTTACACTAGGACCTTACTACATTGCTGAGGCTGCCTTTGAACTCACATTCTTCCTGCCTCAGCTTTCAGAGCTGCTGGGATTACAGGTGCACCACCACACCCAGCTCCTCTGTAAGTCTTCAACAAGTGAAGGACTCTCCAGTGGGTAGAGATAAGAACCAAAATAGAGATAAGTTCCAGATACTAAAGAATAAAATGATAGCCTCCCTCAGCAATCTGTTTTCCAGAATCATCTTTCCAGGCTGGAGAAGAGGTAGGGTAGCCCTTATCTGAAATATCTGGAACCAGAAGTATTTCAGATTTCAGATTTTTTTTGAAATTTTAGAATATCTGCATATACATAATGAGATGTCTTTGGGATGGGATCCAAGTGCAAACACAAAATTCATTTATGTTTTATAAATACCTTACATCCAGAGCCTGAAGGTGATTTTATGCCATATTTTTAGTGAGCTTACAATTTGTCTGTGACAAGCCACACGAAGTCAGACGTGGAATTTTCCAATTGTAGCATCCGTTCAGCGCTCAAAAAGTGTCAGATTTTGGAACATGCCAGATAGCAGATTTTTGGACTGAGGATGTTTGTCCTGTACCAGGCCTTCCAGGAGACAAAGCACAACGGTGTGAGGGTAGGAGAACAGAGAGGAGAGGTCTGGCTAAGTCCAGGTACAAATGAAAAAGCCAAAATTCAACTAAGGAACTATCTGCAAAGTGTCCCACACTTAGCCTGCGAATTCAGGGGTCCCCACGAGGAGGGGACTGCCACGCTGCCTCTTCAAGCCAGAGGCTGGGCGTGCCGTGAGAGAATCCTAGGGAAAGAAGACACACCACGGGGCTCCATGCAGATGATCTTCACATTTCCTGGCCCCATCTCCCATACCATCCTTCGGGAATTCTTCCTCCTCCTTCCCTTGAGATTTCTCATCCTGCCTCTTTACTTCCTGGCCCTTTTTTCCCTTTTTCCCCCCTTATTCCTTCCTTTCAGGCAGCCGTTAGCATCTCCTAACTCCCCTAACCCCACCTCTGCCCTGCACTTTTTCCATTTCTTCTTGGGTCCCAATCCCAGAATCAGGGCCAGGTTCCATGTTCTGAATCCAAAGGCCTACACCTGCAGGAGCCTCTGCACTTGATTTAATACTGTGATGTGGCCCTTTTGAAATTCTTCATGATTTTGAACAAGGGGCCCCAAATCCTCACTGTGCACCAGAAGTTGAAAATGACATAAGTGGTCCTGCCCACAAGGTTTAGAGATTCTCCAGTCTAGATGGAGAATTCTGGAAAATAAATCCTGAGGAAGGTCACCTTTGGGGCAGTATTCTTATAAAAATTGTTTGTGTGCAGATTCTTTGTTACCTTTAGTTTATAAACACATGGAGTGCTAAATTAAATGTTGCCACATATCATGGGAACATAACCTACTTTTCCCTTCTGAGAAATTCCAGTAAACCAACAAATTGCAATACGAAAAGCCTAGATGAGAAATCTGAGAAGTTGACAAAGATACATCCTTCAGAGCAGCGGTTCATTAAACTTCCTACCCAGGGTCCATTCCTCAGCTACTGTGAAAGAAAATAACCTTTATTTCAAAATACGAAAGACAGAAAGAAGGGAAACAATTAATTAAGAACCCCCTCCCCCAAAAAATCTCACAGGGAGGGAGTGAGCTTTCCATGCTTCTCCTTTGTTCAGGGCCCTTTGAAAACACAAAAGGATCCTAGACCACATTTTAAAAATAGTAAGACTGTTTATATAATCTGATAAGCTCATGATTGACCCCAAAGAAATGGTTTTCCCGAAACCCTGAGAATTCTTTTAATCTCCAAGAGGAAAAAAAAAGTTTTGAAATAGCTTTGAACTTCAACTTTAAAAAAATGAACTCAAGGCCCTGCTCTGCCGCCCCCACCCCTTGCGACCCAGCTCCTCATCTATAAAACAGGTGAGATCACACAAGCCAACTCCTCTCACAGCAAGGGTGCTGTGGACTGGAGGGCGTCTTCTAAAATTTCATGTCCACTTGAACACTCAGAGTGTAACTACATTCATTTCTTAAGGATGCAATAACAGTTGACCACAAACCTGGTGGCTTACGATAGCAGAAATTTATTCTCTCACAGTTCAAGAGCTTGTAAGTCCAAGACCAAGATGTTGGTGGGGACATATTCCCTGTGAAGGGTAATAAGAAGAATCCTTCCTTGCCTTTTCCTCGTCTCTGGAGGGTCCCAACAATCCTGCACAAGATCTGTATTACTTCAATCTATTCCTCCTATTTCACATGCCTTTTTCTATCTTCATCCTTTCCCCTTTCTAAAAGACCCCAATAGTTTGATTTAGGGGGCCAGCTTAATCCAGTGTGGTCTCATGTTAAGTGAGCATCTTGGCAAAGACTCTTTCCAAATAAAGTCAAATCCTGAGATTCTGGGTGGACATGAATGGGGGAGCAGAGGGCATTATGTAACCTACTGCAGTGATATTTGGAAATAGGAACTTTGCAGATACAATATATAGTAAGGATCAAGGTGAAATCTTTTGGATTAGGGTATACCCTAAATCCAATGACTCATGTGTCCTTACAAGAAGGGGAGAGAAAGCCATGTGAAATAGAAAGGAGAAACTGCAAGGATGCACTTACCAGCCAGAGGCTATGAAGGATCATCCGGAGCCACCAGAAGCTGAGAGGCAGCAAGGTGGGATTCTTCCCCAAGACCATCAGATCTTTCCCTAAGACCAATATCAATACCACCTTGATCTTGGACATCTGGGCCTCCAGATCCATTGAGGGAATAAAATTCTCCTGCCTTAAGCCACCCAGCTTGTAGTAATTTGCTACAGCACTTAGAAACCAGTACAGGGAAGGGGCTGAAATACAGAGTTTCTGAGGTACAAGTTGATACAGCAATTAGATAAGCTTCCTTTTGCTTTCAGATAGGAAAAAAGGAAAGAAGGAAGGATTGATTCTGTTTCAAGACAAATTCCAAACCTATGTCATGTTAATACCAATACTGATTAAATCAAAGGATTATGAGTCAGAACTATTTTATTAAATCTGTGCCTTGAAACAGCTGTGTAGAAGAAAACATGCTAGTATGGATGAGGATTAAGTCATTTAATATTTCCTTTATTTATTTATTCATTCATGTATTTATTTATTTAGCAGAGTAGAGTTTTTTAAAAGAGGGACCTTTAAATTGTTTATCAGGAAATCCCCACTAAAGAAACAACCAGTTCTTAATAAACTAGGGGTTCTTGGGGAAATTAGGAAAAGTAAACAGAGACGCAAATGCAATGGGAAATTCAAAGCATTTATTCCCAGCGGTGCCTAAGAACCAGGACAGAATGCAGGCCCACCCAGCTGAGCTCATCTTGGTCAGCCCCTCTTCCAGAAAGCCTGAGTCAAATCCTTCCATGGTCACCTCCTCAGGAACAGTGGAAGACATTACAAGGACCTGGAACTTCTAAAATGGCCTTGAGAGAAAACCACACCCATGTCTAAGAGGAAAAGAGTGAACATGAAAACTAAGCACATTTTTCCAGCTGCAATCTCCTCATGAGTGTGGTTTTCTGCAGTCCCTCTCTGCCAGCTACCCAGATGAAACAAAAGGTAGGGTCTCGAGTAATCAAATATCCCCTTCCTTAACAAAACCCACTTATTTGAGCATCGCTATATTTTTCTTCTTTCCTGGGGAACAATGTTATAACCTCAAAGGAATACAAAGTTGACTTAAAGAAGTCATTTCTGGTATTATCTGTAATACTATTCCTTTGAATGCTGTCTGATTGGGACTTAATATTTAGCTGAATTCTCCTAATGAACTTTTAGTATAAGGCTGAACTACTTTAAAAGAAACAGCAACATATCTGTGATGATTGTTCTTTACTGACTTTATAAAATCCATTCTCCTCTTTTCTGGGCCATTGGAGAGCTCCATGGCTTGGGGAGTACTCCTGCCCTCCAGCTTCTTGTTGATTTTTTGTTGGAAGCACCAGCAGAAGATTAGAGAGTGGAAAGAGAGGGAAGTTGGGGTGGAGGCACTTACGGCTGATCCCCAGCTCCCATCAGGTTGGGGCGGGGAGCGGTATAATAGATTCTACTATTCCTAGTCCCTGGTGCCTCATATTCACTTTGATTCTGTTCACTCTGTCTAAACACCTGTGGCAAAGAACACCTTCACCAACAGCCCTGAGTTAAGCCCTTGGAAGCCAAGGGTGTCCAAGGTAACAATGCCAACATCTGTACATTTTTTTTTTAATATTTTTTTAGTTGTCAATGAACCCTTATTTATTTATATGTGGTGCTGAGAATCAAACCCAGGGCCTCACACATGATAGGCAAGCGCTCTCCCACTGAGCCACAACCCCAGCCCTGTACGTCATTTTTAAATGTGTCCATCTGCTTCAATATAAATAGTCATCACAACTCATAACACGACATTGCCTTCTTTATAGGTTTAAATTCTGCCCATCCTTCAAGGATCGTCCTTAACCCGTTTCCCAATTGCATACAGATTCTCCTACATTTGGGCCTCTATGAATTATTTTTTTAATTTTATTATTTGGGAGACTACCTCTGATACTTTTATCATTCTGTTTTACTTTCATTTAGGCTCTGGTTATATCCTCTTTCTTTGGCTAAACATTCCTTAAGGTCAATGACAGAATGGCACTCATTTCTGTATCTTCCCCCACCCAGTAATTAATCCAGTACCTGGACACAGACCCAGTAAGTGCGTATTGTTGTAAGCTTCAGCCAATTAACATATCTTCAATGATCTTTCCTTTATCAAACCAAGAATATTTTGAAGGCATGCATAGCAGGTTTTGCATATTATACACATTATTTCACATATTAAATATCCACATAAACACTCTAAGCTGAATTGTTATCTGAACCTTCCTCAGTCATCTGCCCTCCACCCTTTTTAATAGAATGAGTTTTTGCCTTTGGTCAAGGAGTTTTACAAACACTTTATACATTCCCACTTCAGTGTCTCTGCTCTTCCTGAAAGAATTCACTTTCTTCCTTGTTTCCTTTTTCATTTAATGAGACCCCAGACTGTCACTCATTAGCATCATGTTGGTCCTGATTGGTTCTGTCTTTTGTGCTCCCTGGCTATTACATTCTCAGAGACCAGCTATGTCTGTCTGTCGTCTGTCTGTCTGCAGCCTCCTCCTGGGAAGGCACTGACTGCTGCCAGCTCTGGCACTGATTACTCACATGATTATATGGAAGTTACCTGTTTTTCCAACCCTCCCATTCCTTCCTCACCTAGAAGAACATGGGAAGGATTCACTGGTTTGATTATCTAATAACTACTTATTGAGGGCTGGGCACTGTCGTGAGCATAGGGAAGGTGTGAATCTGTAGCAGCCCCTACCTCCCAAAGGGAGCTTACAGTCTGGTCGGGGAGGTGAAAACCATGGAGGAAGGGCAGCCATGGTCCATAGTCCTGTGTGGTATGGGAGACAAGGGCGGGCTTTAGTGCAGGGCCTGGGAGCACCAGAGGAGGGCACCTGATCAGGTGGATTAGTAGGAAGGATGGACCAAGACTGCTATAGCAAGCTCCCAATTCTAAATTGGAATTAGACAGATAAGGAAATGCCCTTGATGTTCATTTGATTTTGAAAATTATGGAAATAATATCATTCACAGTTGCAACAGCAGAGAAGTTGATTTCATAACTGAAATGAGTACAAATTCACTTGAATTTCACTATGCATAAAGAGGCATTATCTGCTTCAGTGAGTGTGACTATGCAACTTAATTCAGCTTCAAAATTGAATTATCTTCTGCTGGAGGTTCACCCTGAGCAGTAAGATGTAGGAAAATGAATTTAAATTAACATTAAACTTTAAAATTCCATGTATCATTAAGATCTTACTATAAAATTTATTTTGAGTTTAAATCACTGCAATTCCCTCTTCACAGGGAGCAGTCTCTGGCACAGCCTTTGCCAGAAACTTCAAGCAACCTCCTGGTAGTGAAAGAGGCTCACAGCTCCTCAGTTCTCCCACTTGGCCAAGGAAGATGATCATGGACAGTGATGGAAGCATTTTAAGTAAAATGTAGCTATTTTAATTAGATCAATATCCAATTTACAAATTTTCAAAGGGTACTTATTACATTTATATGTATTTGAACATGTTACATGCTCAAAGTTTATTCTAAGTCGTTTACTTGGAATGTGATATATTATAGAAACAATATCTAAAAGTGCTTGGATTCTCAGATGTCCTCAAAAGTCTATTACACACACTATAGAATCTGAGCCCTAGATCAAACATCTCCATGGAGAAAATATGAGCAATTCAGATTCAGAGCCCTGGTTCTGATGAAGTAAATGAGGTAAGAGCCTCTGAGGCAAAGATTGGAAATGGGGTGCTGGGGAGAGTTAAATGGGGTCTCGGGGGCTCCTGTGCTATACTAAGGAAACAGCTGCAGCTTTCAACTCAAATAAACCAGGGCCGGAATCTCAGATTAAGCTGCTATTAGCTCTGTGGTCATCATGTCTTTACCTGCAAAGTGGAAATGGCATAAGAGTATGGGGAGGACTAAATAAAACTATGCAGGGTGCCTCCACCATGCCTGGCACCCAGGAGGCACAACCCCTATTGTAGGGTTGAAAAAAGAATGAAGTACATCTGTCTATGTGTGTGCACACACCTGTATGTGTGTATTTACGTGTGCATGAGTGTGTGTATGTGTAAAATCAGTACATAGTAAATATATGCCTAGTTATTAGGAAGAACTTAGTAAATATTGATTTGCTTTCTTTTCCCTCTACCTGCAAGTACCATACTGAGCAGCCTGCTTCCTTTTCCACTGACAGCCTGTAAATTCTGGCTTGTGACTCTGCCTCCATCCACCGCACTGAGTCACAGTGTTTCTCCTAACAAGCACAAAGCTACTGTTTTTATGGCCAGTGCTATGTTATAGGGTTCCTAGCTGATTCCAGACCTATCTGGAGTAGCCCGGGGAAGGGGAAGGGAGACAGTATGCAGACATCTGTTTCCTGAGCTGATGGCCTGAAAACCACCTCTGGCTGGAGAGGAGTATGAAGAGAATGACCTGCTCTCCATGGGGTCCCACACACCAGGCCTGAGGCCCCGTGAAGAGAGGAGCAGCAGGCAGAGGTCATCGGAGTGAGCAAATGAAGGAGAGGAACACTTCCCGTGTGCACAGAACACGTATGGTGTCAGCTTAGTGACACCCATGGAACCACCCAGGAGTCTATAACAGGCCAGAGAAGCAATGTCCATAAGGAGGATACCAGTCAGCGTGGCAGGATGTGTCCAGAAGCCTTGGACATCAAGAAAGGAAGGAAAACCAAGAGAAAATTGGTTAACATAGGAGACACGCTGCAGAACAACCCTGAGAACTCCACAACTGGGGAAAGACTTTGTTGGGGGGAAGGGAGGCAGAGCCAGCCAGGTAAACTCGAATTCCCTCCATGTGATGATTCATTTTGCCTCCAGATGCTGGTGAGGTCTGAGGGAGGACGCAGGCAGGATACCTCCAAGGAACAAGGCCAGCACCCCTAAGTGGACATGAATGCAGCAGTGCTCAGTCACCTGGTAGAGCCGAGTTTCAATGACTTGATGGCATAACAGAATAAATGATGACAACTGTAGCTGTGCAACTAATACAGTTGCTAAATATCATGACACCGCTATTAATAAGCTTGATTCTTTTTTTAAACAAACTCGCTGAACCCTTATTGTTCATGGCCACACAGAGGTGACAACAATGACTTGCTGGCACTTGTCAGAATCTTGAGTGGAAGGCAGTATAAATATCAATTGTAGTCAGTTGAAGCTTCATGAATTTTCCAATCTGCATTGGCTTTTTCTATGAAATAGAATGGAATCGTAATCTCTCATCCTCACACCAGCACCTCTTTGTACCCTGACTGCAATAATGACACTCTGATTAGCTTACGCCAGTTACTGAGAACACCTTTTACAGGGGCTTTTCTTATCTAATAAGTATGCTTCTGATTTTTGCAATACATGCCAATGTGTACTGGTTAATATTTAACTGGCATTACACTAAGATAATATAAAACAATGTTGTGAATATGTCTCAGAATAGCTGTGATTTTCCTCCCTAATTGAGTTCTAACATTGTTTTAGTCCATTTTGTGCCTTACAACAGAATACCTGAGACTGGGTAATTTGTAAGAACAGATTTATTTCTTACACTTCTGGAGATTAGAAAGTTCAAGATCAAGGTGCCTACAACTAGCAAGGGCCTTCTTACTGTGTCATGCGTGATGGAAGGAAAATCATCAAGAGTATGTGCAAGAGCAGATTAAACTGCTTTTATAATTGCCATAAATCTCTTCATGCTTTGTGGGGGATATAGTCAAACCACAGCAAACATGATCATTCCTGATCATTCAATACTAAGAGTTAACTCAACAGAGTTAACCCAAAAAAACCTCTTTACTAGGTTCTTTTCTAGTTGGTTAAGGATATTTGGAGTAAAATATTCTGTGAATTGCATTAGATCAAAGTCCCAACCAGACTGGAGGGAGGAGAGCAAACAGGGAGCTCAGGAGGGCCTGACTGGCAGTTTCTTGGAACTGTAACTTAAAATAAACAAGAGAAGCAGAGAGACAGACCTAGGGCATATCTCAGATCTCCTAAGTGATCAACTAGAAATCAAGAGATAGATGTATATCCTCCATCAATCCAAGTTTTTTTTCCTACTGCACAATATAATAGGTTTAAATATTATTAAATAATAAGCATTTGAAGATGGGCACGGTGGCTCAAGCCTGTAATCCCAGCACTTAGGGAGGCCGAGACAGGAGAATCGCAAGTTCAAAGCCAGCCTCAGCAACAGCGAGGCACTAAGCAACTCAGGGAGACTCTGGCTTTACATTAAAAAAAAAACACAAAATAGAGCTGGGGAGGTGCCTCAGTGGTTGAGTACCCCTGAGTTTAATCCCCAGTACCAAAAAAGGAAACATCAATTCTGAAGTTTCACCACCATCCAGTCCATACAAAGGCCTTGCACTTGCTCATGGTTTCTGGTGGGTCAATGGTCCCTTGGTATACTGACAGTGCAGGCTGCCTATTTGGAGGGTAGAAAGACCGTTGGCATAGGTGCAAGTTCCAGGAAACATAAGTGTCTTGGGCTGCCTGCATCACTCCAAGAGGGACATCTGCTTAGCAGGAAGTTCCCACTCTGTGTCTGTGCCTTTAGAACCATCTGCCTTTTGATGCTTCCGGACACACACACACAACCTCTGTGCCTTCACTGGGTATGAAACCCAAGTTGAGAGAAAGACGCCAACAACATAAAACACCTCCTTCCCTGCAGAGGCAGGAAGAACACATAGGAAAAAACCATCACGATTCCTACAAGAGCTTGTTGTCCTCAAATGAAAGGACAAGTTTTCCTACCCTGACCATGCACCACTCCAGCTCAGTCCCCTACTAGATCAGAAAACTAGAGGCCTGAAGGATCTAATAAATATCACTCAAGATGATCTCCCAAACTAAATTCCAAGACTGTAGATCAGTTGTAAAGTCTTTTAGCATTCAGGAAAAAAATAATGACTATTTTAAAGAATATTTCATAAGGGGAATTTAGAGAGAAAGTGTCTTTGAGGTGGATGACCTTTACTTATAGTGTGTGGTTGATCAGATTAGGTGACTCAAGCATAGGACAGTGAGACCAAGGTCACTCAAGATGGACAGATATAAGCCAAAGGCCAGGAGACCTAGGATTTATCATACTAGTGTCTGTGTGCTACAACACTGGGAAAGTCACATAAGTGAACCAAGCTTTTGATTTTTCACCTCGAAACTGGAGGTGATGAACGGTACCTACTTCTCAAGGTTTTCATGAGTATTAAGCAAGACATTGCAAATAAAGCATCTCACCCAATACCTGGCCAGTCGGTACACAAGAAATGTTGGTTTTCTTCCCATCACTTACCCTTACTCATAATGGCTGGATTCGGGTCTCCATGCAGAAAGAACAAAAGCCAGAGACATAATGCCCCTGAAGGCATTTCCAAGGAGAATGCAGATACTATGACAGATACAACAGAGTCTGAGAAACCCAGAGAGACAGTGGCTGGCCTGTCTCCTATATTGACAATGATCTCAACCACCATCAGGAACTTGCTGCAGGGATGTCTAGACCCAGCTCTCCAGTAAGTATCTTAAATGCAGACACTCTCTGTTGCTGATAAAAAGAGCTTGATATTTGAGACATGCATTGTCAAGTGGTGGGACTAACATCTTTTTGACAGTCTTACCCAGATAGCAGACCATCCCACTTCCACACAGAGGGCTGGCTGAAGGCATGATTATAGATAAAGCCAATTTTTTTGTCCCAAAGAAAATATACATATGAACCTCTCAAATACTTACAAAACAATGAAATGGGACTCCAGAACTCTATCATAGAGTACTGGGAGCAATAATTTCAAATTGGAATATGTAAAAGTAAATGTCACCTATTTTAAAAACCAACAAAATATAAAATGCCTCTATGGGGCTCCCAGAAGATATTTTAATAGCACTGCCACCAGATGGAAAAACAAATGCAAGCACCATTGGATGGGTGACTGAATACTTAATAATATTTTATAGTGTGTCTGACTCTGTGTCAGGCCTTTACATGTTTATTATTTCACTTAATTACATCAATAGGAAAACAAAAGTAACACAATGACAAAGGAGAAACCAAGTCAAGTTAAAAACCAAAAACAAACCAAAATGACCAGGAATAGAAATCATGTCTCAATAATAACCCTGAATGTGAATGGCCTAAACTCATCAATGAAAAGACACAGACTGGCAAATTGGATTTTTAAAAAAGACCCAACAATATGCTGCCTTCAAGAGACTCATCTCATAGGAAAAGACATCCACAGGGTGTAGGTTAAAGAAAGGATGGGGGAAAACATACCTCTCACATGGACTGTGTAAACAATCAGGGGTTTCCATTCTCATATCAGTTAAAGTGGACTTCAAACCACAGTTAGTCAGAAGGGATAAAGAAGGACATTTCATACTGCTTAAGGGAATCATACATCAATAAGACATAACAACTGTAAATATTTATGCCCTAAACAATGGAGCTTCTACCTATATCAAACAAACCTTTGTTAATTTCAAGAATCAAATAGACCACAACACAATAATACTGGGTGACCTTAGTACAACTCTCTCACCACTGGACAGATCTCCCAAACAAAAACTTAACAAAGAAACTATGGAACTCAATAATAGAACCAATAATTTAGACTTAACAGACATATATAGAATATTCCATCCATCAATACGCAAATACACTTTTTTTCTCAGCAGTGCATGGATCCTTCTCCAAAACAGACCATATGTTATGTCACAAAGCAAGTCTTAGCAAATACAAAAAAAAAAAAATAGAGATACTATCCTGCATACTCTCAGACTATAATGGAATGGATTTAGAAATCAATGATAAAATAAAAAATAGAAGCTACTCCAGCACTTGGTGACTAAATAATACTTTATTTGAATGGATATCAGAAGACATCAGGGAGGAGATAAATTCTTAAAGGTAAATGAGAACTCTGATACAACATATCAAAATATCTGGGCTTCTATGAAGGTTATACTAAGAGGAAAGTTCATTGCATTGAGCTCATTCATTAGAAGAATAAAATGTCAACAAATAAATGACCTGACATTACATCTCAAAGATCTAGAAAAAGAAGAATGAATCAACACTAAAAGTAGAAAATAGGAAATAATTAAAATCAGGGCTAAAATCAATGAAATTGAAACAAAAGAAACAATTGAAAAAACTGACAAAACAAAAAGCTGGTTCTTTGAAAAAACTGACAAACCCTTAGCCACCCTAATGAAAAGGAGAGAGAACACTCAAATTACTAAAATTAGTGATGAAAAAGGAAATATCATGATAGACACTAATGAAATGCAGAAGATAACTAGAAAGTATTTTGGAAATTTATAATCCAATAAAATAGAAAATCTCAATGACACCAACAAATTTCTAGAGGCATATGATCTGCCCAAACTGAACCAGGAGGACATACACAATTTAAACAGATCAATTTCGAGCAATGAAATAGAAGATGTCATCAAAAGCCTACCAACCAAAAAAATCCCAGGACCAGAGGGATTCTCAGCCGAGTTCTACAAGACCTTCAAAAAAGTATTAATACCAACACTCCTCAAATTATTCCATGAAATAGAAAAGGAGAGAACCCTTCTGAACTCAATCTCTGAGGCTGGTATCACCCTGATACCTAAGCCAAAGACACATCAAAGAATGAAAACTTCAGATCAATATCCCTGATGAATATAGATGCAATACTTCTCAGTAAAATTCTGGCAAATCACATACAAAAACATAGTGCACCATGATCAAGTGAGTTGATCCCAGAGATGCAGGTTGGTTCAACATATGGAAATCAATAAACATAATTCATCACATCAATAGATAAGAGTCATATGATCACCTCAATAGATGCAGAAAAAGCATTTGACAAAATACAACACCCTTTCATGTTCAAAACACTAGAAAAACTAGGAATCGTAGGAATATACATCAACATTGTGAAAGTTATCTATGCTAAGCCGAAGGCCAACATCGTGCTAAATGGAGAAAAATTGAAAGCATTCCCTCTAAGAACTGGAACAAGACAAGGATGCCCTCTTTCACCACTGCTATTCAATATGGTCCTGGAAACTCTAACCAGAGCAATTAGACAAAAGAAATTAAACAGATATGAATAGAAAAAGAAGAATTCAAACTATCATTATTTGCCAATGACATGATTCTATATTTAGAGGATCCAAAAAATTCCACCAAAAATCTTGTAGGATTACTAAATGAATTCAGCAAAGTAGCAGGATATAAAATCGATACCTATAAATCAAATGCATTTCTATATATCAGTGATGAACACTCTGAAAGAGAAATTAGGAAAACTCCTCTATTCACAATAGCTTCAAAAAAAATACTTGGTAATCAATCTAATAAAAGACATAAAAGATGTATACAATGAAGACAACAGAACACTAAAGAAAGAAATTGAAGAAGACCTTAGAAGGTACAAAGAATTTCCATGTTCTTGGATAGAAAGAATTAATATTGCCAAAATGACCATACTACCAAAAGAGTTATACAGATTTAATGCAATTCCAGTTAAAATCCCAATAACATTCCTCATAGAAAAAGCAATCATGAAATTTCTTTGGAAAAATAAGAGACCCATAATAGCCAAAGAAATCCTTAGCGAGAAAAGTGAAGCTAAATGGGCTAAGGAACTGAACAGACACTTCTCAGAAGAAGATACACAATTGATCAATATATGAAAAAATGTTCAACATCTCTAGTAATTACAGAAGTGCAAACAAAACTACTCTAAGATTTCATCTTGCTCAGGTCAGAATGGAGTTATCAAGAATACAAGCAACAGTTAAGTGTTGGTGAGGATGTGGGGGAAAAGGTACACTCATACACTGCTGGTAGGACCACAAATTGGTGCAACTAGTCTGGAAAGCAGTATGGAGATGCCTTAGAAAATCAGGAATACAACCACCATTTGACCCAGCTATCCCACTCTTTGATCTATACACAAAGGACTTAAAATCAGCATACTACAGTGATGCAGCCACTTCAATGTTTATAGCATCTAAATTCACAATAGCTAAACTGTGGAAGCAACCTAGATGCTCTTCAATAGATGAATGAATAAAGAAACTACAGTATATATACACAATGGAATATTACTCATCACTAAAAGAATAAAATTATAGCATTTGCAGGTAAATGGATGGCATTGGAGAATATCATGCTAAGCAAAGTAAGCCAATCCTCAAAAATCAAAAGCCAAATGTTTTCTCTGATAAGTGGATGCTGATCTGGATGCTGATCCACAAATGGGGGCAGGGGGACATGAGAAGAATGGAGGAACTTTGGACTGGGCAAAAGAGAACAGGAGGATGAAAGGGGGTATAGAGGTAGGAAAGATGGTGGAATGAGATGGACACTATTACCCTAGGTACATGTATGATTGCACAAATGGTGCAACTCTACATCATATAGAACCAGAGAAATAAAAAGTTGTGCTCCATTTGTGTACAATGAATCAAAATGCATTCTGCTGTCATGTATAACTAATTAAAACAAATTAAAAAATATAACAATGAATTATCATCATCAACTACCTTTATACACATCTAGGTACATCTTTATACACATCTAGGTACAAACATGTTTATATTAGTGATCCATAAAAGAACTGTTAAACTAAATTAAGTATCCTAAAGTATCATATAAATAAGTGGTCCATAATACAGTTAAAGGAACTGAAGCAGAAAATACTATTGATAGAAAATTATAGTAATTTCATCACCATATACATTGCTTTGAGCTAAAGGAGAGATTAACAAATTTATTTCCATGGCTATTTTCCAGGACCTGTCAAATTTTATAATATCAGCACATTTTCTCAAATGATAAAAACAGATCAACAGCACCAAACCAAAGCAATAGTTTAATTTTAGCAACCCTGTGCAATATCCACTGCAACCAAGAAGGTCACAGCCAAGGTTACTATGCCACTTCCTAAGGGCTGTGCTGTCAGAAACACCACGAATCATTTGCAAGTACTGAGTCACGAAAAGAATGTTAGAGTCCAGTAACAGAGGAACCAATATATTCAGAGCTTTCTCAGAAATTCAGCTCCCTAAGACATAACCATTCATTCACTCAGTATTTCTGACTTGTTCAATGTATGGCAGGACTGCAGTAAGCTTGAGGGGTGGCATAACAGGGTTATATTAGATAGACACAGCCTTTCTAGAACTCACAGACATTCTCAGACCTAATCATAAATGTCAGGGCACAGTCTTATGAAAATAAAATTCTTAGAATCAAAATTGAGGTACATTAATAGGCAAATAGGCTCTTTGTAGAACTCATCATGAGTTGAACATGCTTCAATTATGCTTATAAAAATGATCCAGCATGACTGACACTCCATCATAACTCAGTTCAAATGCCCATCTTAGAGTTCCACAGCCAAGGGACCTATGTAAAACATGCTCAGTAGAGCCCAACATACCAGAAGAAACACCAAGAATCTCTGCAAGCCCCAGGTCTCTGATCCTGAAGCCACTTCACACTCAATTTCAAGAAAAGCCTCATGTGATTTTGATAAATTATTAAAACAGTTAGCTTCAGTCCCTTTAACTATATTCTGGACCATATATATGCATGATCACGTATTGTTTGAAGTCATGCCTCATAGGTCTGCTCAACAAGTTGGGGTCCCGAGAGATGTAAAAAGGGGGTTCTTGGGGGAAGGACGAAGTGGGATCTCACAGGACGAGGTTTTGGGGTCATGGTCTGCGGAGTCGCTCCACCCAGACTCCAGGGTAGATAAACTGTTCTGCCAGAGCAAGACACAGAAACATCATTTACTCCAGAAAGTACAGAAGCTTATATACAGTCCTAGACAATCATGGCCATTGTTACAAACAATGGGGCACGGCTCTGTCAGGTGCGCGATCCATCAGCATAGAATGGGGAAAGAGGGAGGAGGGGTTGGAGGTATGGGGAGTGCTCCTACAATCATGTAGGATACAAACTGATCATATGCCAGACAAGAGCATAAAAACAAAGAAATGAAACTTAAGGCAAGAGCACAGATGAACTTGAGGTAAGATGTCAACTTCAAGACGTGTTCTTATACTTTTCCATATGCAATTTCAAACCAATTACAATGAGACATGCCGTAAAGTTTCAGTAAGGTAAACAACCTTCACACAGAGGGCAGTCAGGGAATACTAATCACTCAAACACTGTAGTATAGTCATTAGTATGCAAAGAACAACGTCCAGCATGGCTATATTGGAGAAGAAAAGGAGACTCCAGGAGTGGTGGGAAGAACAGGGACATGTGCCCCTAATACCAGAGGGATGTATGCAGAGGCAGCAGCTCACAAGGCAGAGTCCAGAGAATGACTTGGGCAAGGTGCTTAGGCCCTGAGCTTCCAATTCCTCATCTCTCAAGACGGCGATACGAGTTCAAAGCCAGCCTCAGCAACAGCGAGGCGCTAAGTAGAGACCCTGTCTCTACATAAAACACAAAATAGGTCTGGGCATGTGGCTCAGTGGTCGAGTGCCCCTGAGTTCAACCCCTGGTACCAAAAAAAAAAAATACAGCAATAACCACACTGACTTCATGAGCATGAAGAGGATTGAATGATGGAAGTCATAGTTATCACATCAGGCAGTCCAAGCAGACAGAAATAATTTGAAACTAGGCTTTACCACTCAGTAAAGGGGAACCTTTCTGTGCCTCAGGCTTCCTCAGTTGTAAAATGGGGATGACAATAGTCTTTTACATGGTGGTTGTAAGGATTCAATGAGTAAATTCATACATAGAACTCGAAACAAGTTAGCTCTTACCACAGCTGTGTTCTGGAGGCTATAAGGAGCAGCAGTAAAGGGTAGCAGGGAAGACCTTGAAGGAAGAGGGTTTCACCAGGAAAGTTTAGTGGGAGTATGGTAGGTTACAAAAGAAGAGGCAAGAAAGTTGCTACACAGGTCTGGAGCCCAAGATGGCACCCTTGTCCTTTGACAAGCTGCTTCTGCCCCACTCAGTTCTCCACTCAGTCTCCACCAGTATAGCACCCTCTCACCAGCCTCAGACACAACAGAGGCCAGGGAATCAGTGCCTTTATCACAGAGCAAGTGCTCAAGATGAGTGCTAGACACTAACATGACTATGAGACACTCCACAACCAATCCTCATCCCATAGCCATGCTCCAGTCTCCATTCTCAATCTGGGATATGTGGTACCCAAGAACTAGAGGCATTTTCCGAAACCACTTAGCTCAAGCTCCAATATACCAACCTATCTGGTTCTTATGTGTTATATTTATTTTTTATAACATAATACTTCCACATGATATATTTTTACCTTATTCCCTAAGAAAGTATACTAATTGCTATGCCAAATAATGAGATATAGATTGATGTTTCTTTCTCTGTGTATATGTGTAATGATAGCAAGCATACTAACTGAAAAATGTGTAGAACTGTACATAATGATTACATCTGTGTATGTAAAAGAATGGATATTCATATATTACCAGTATGTAAATAAGAATTCTTGAAGGATGCAAAAGAATGTTCACAGTGAGTTTTCTTTGGAGAGTAAGATCGACAAATTGACAGGGAAAGAGACTAACTCTTCATCTAATGCACTTTTCTATGTCTTAATTTCATACCATACATGTGTATTGCTTTATTTTTTAAATGAGTTGAAAAAATAAACAAGAAATCCCATGTCAGAGTTAAATACCTAAATGAAAGTACAGATTCCAGGCACATAGTAAGTTGTTGGTAACGGTAGCTGCTTCTTTCCATTATTATTATAATTTGTATGATTACTATGTGTAAAGGATGTGTATGTACATCCACTCACTAGGAAGTGAGGCTGTGAGCTCCGTGAGGATAGCTCCTGTCTGGGCCAGCTTCTGCATACACATCATACACAACATCTCCCACAGAGGAAACCATCATGGCAGATTGACCGAACCAACACCCATGGGAATAAATGCCCTGCCTAAAGACTCTATCAGTGAGGGAGTAAATGCATCCTTATCTCTGTTCACATGTGAGGAAACTGAGCTCCAGGGGGGTCATGCAAGTGGTCAAAAGTCAAACAACTGAGGGAAGAGCTCAAACAAAATCCAATTCACCAATGCTCCCAGGCCAAACCTTCCATCATCAGCAGTTGGCACATTAAAATGCAATCTGACTCAATGCCAGAGACTAACACTGAGAATCCAGTGAGAACTGCAGCAGGGACTACTAAGAAATAGGCTTTTTAAAACAGAACAGTGAACACCATTTCACTGTACATATATGTGTGTCTCCCCTGGTATTAGTAAAGTCACCCTAGAGGCATACACATATGTGCATGGATTCCAAACAGGAAGAGTGTAGCCCAGAAGGAAAGAAATAAAGAAAAATACTCCTTAAGATACACAGGGAGCTGGGTATGGTGGCACATGCCTATAATCCTAGCAGTTCGGGAGGCTGAGGCAGGAGGATCATGAGTTCAAAGCCAGCCTCAGCAAAAGTGAGACACTAAGCAACTCAGAGAGACCCTGTCTCTAAATAAAATATAAAATAGGGCTAGGGATGTGGCTCAGTGCTCGAGTGCTCCTGAGTTCAATCCCTACTACCACTCCCCACCAAATATACTCAGGCAGCCTTGCAGGAGAGTTCTGCTAACAATCATGGAAGCAGCAGGTTCTGGGCTCCTGACATCTGACAAAGAGTTTCCAAGGTGAATATAGTTCTACCACATATCCTCGGTCAAGTTATTGATCCACTGTGGGCCTCAGTTTCTCCATTTGTAAAAGTGGGATGATCCAGGTACCTACCCCACAGGGTCTTCTTCAAGAAAATTAAATGGGATTGTAGATGTAAAGTAATTAAAAGTGGCTGACATAAAAATCACTTTACAAATATCAGTGTATGTTTATTTTTCCATTTTTACTGGAGATAAAAAGCCATAGCCAGAATATAACACACACACACATACATACACAATGAGAATTATTTGCCACCTCTTGATGATATCTTGCATAGACTCCTATCAAACTTTGTATCATAGATACTAAAATTAGTTATGTACAGATCTGTCTCTCTTCCTTCCAATTGGGTGCTTCCTAAAACCAAAACAAGGGTTGTCTTATCCAATTTTATATCCTCAATGCTTAGTCCTTGAAAAGTGCTCATATGTATTTGTTAAAAACATCAAAGTGAAATGAAAAAATTTAAATCATTTAGACAGTGATAACTGCAAGCAATATTCTAAAAATTGAGATTCAGTTTCTTTTCATTTTGTTGATATCTTTTTAGATCATTCACCATAAAAGCAATATCTATAAATAAAGCTAACTTATGCTTGGAGGTCCACTAATGTGCTAAACCATCAGCTCTGGAGCATCTCTGGATGTTCATTCAGTTTCATTTCTGCAGAGTTTAAGTCTGCACATTCCACCAAATGAAGTCAATTTGTCAAGGAGCCCTGCCTGCCACAGACCTGCTCCTGCTCACACCCAATCAACAGGTTCTTTCTGGAACAGGGAAGTGCAGACCCCCTTTTTTTAAACAAGCACAGTCACTGGACTCTGCTCTCTTTCTCAAAGATTGGTGGAAGGCAGGTATGCATGGAGAAACTGGCGATGGAAACTAATCCACTTCCTGGCACCGTGGTAACATTCTGTGAATAGAGTAGTGGCTCTGCTATCTCTGTCAAGTAGATTCTGAGACTGTGAGTTCCAAGAGTGCATTAATAACAAATCTTATTCCGTTTCTACACAGTGCAATCACATTTGTCCTAAGATGCAATTGTGTGGTATGAGATAAAACACTCAAGAGTACAATGCTTATTGTCTTTAAATGTAAGTCCCATTTATCATGGTGGCCAGACTCATTCCTTGCCTAAAGCCAGTAATATGTCTTTTGGATAAAGCACAAACTTTAAGAGTTAATAACTTCATTACATTGCATGGCCCATCCGTTATAACAGCGATGGTGGGATTCAGCTATAGCAGTTATTCAATCCAACTTCATTTACAAAGCACAGTGTGTGCCTATGAGAGCAGCAGCAGAACAGTTCTGGAAGCCATTCATTCATATTCTAGTAACTGCTTGTTGAGTGCCTACTCTGTACCACACATAGGTGCTATGGCTAAAAAAATAAATAATGCTCTTATGGAGTTTAATATTAGTGAGAGGAAATAGATCAAAAAAGAAAATTATTTTAAGATAATGAAGTGTTGAGAGAATCATCTGGTGAAACATGGATAATGAGAAAAGGGCATCCATGCAAAGATTGCTGTTCTCATGGAATTTAACATGACTGATCTATTCAAACTTACGTGGAACTCATGGATGAAAAGGCACAGCTAGGGCAGGATCATGAAAACTCAAATTCAACTCCATACAACAAAACTCCTAGATCCAACATTCCTAAAGAGAGTTGTCAAACCCTTGCATGGAGTTTAGACACGTGGGGAAACTTCAGTGTCATTTCATTGCCTATGGACACCAAATGGCACTCAAGACACATGACAACAAATAGGAATAGTATAACAAAATAGACCATTCAAACTCTCATTATCTCATTAAAGGTAATATCCCTTCTCTCAGCTTTACCTGAGGGAGAGTGAACTCCAAAGGCCTCAAGAAGACAGCCAAGGGGTCTGTAGATAGAGTAGACACATATTGTCCACTGGCCATCTGATGGTCACTTCTCCTTTCCTTTGTCAGTAGGACACTCATTCCCTCCCTTATTCTCAGATCATCTGTTTTGAGAGGACCCCACTCCTAGCTCCAAGAGGACTGCCTGACCCAGGCTTGGTCAGCACGCACATTGGACACTGTCCCCTTCCACAGGCACTGGCAAAGGATAGGCACTTGGCTACAATTTGTGCCAGAATCATTAGAGACACATTTTCCCCTGCCGTACATGAACCTGGGGTCATGTGAGGCCTGGCTGCAGTGGTAAGCCTGCCGGAGAACAGAGCCTGTGCAGAGCAGGAATGTGGGAAGATGCCGTGAGGCACTGAGTATAGATGTCTCCATCTGAGCACAAGCCACATCTAAATCCAATATACTTTCAAATTGTCAAGTTCACCGGTTAATGAATAAACGTTTTATTTCTTATTCTAATTTAAGATGGGTATTCTATCACATGCCACAGGAAGAATCCAAATAAATATAATAGTTAAGTCCTCCTTGATATTAAATTATTGGGAGCAGAACATATTTCTCAGTATATTCAAAGAGCGGTTTGTAAAGCATTCCAGACTGTGAGAGAAAAATGAGGTCTCTTTTGCTTTCTATTAGTCAATATTTATTTAACACATATCATGTTTTCATATTGGTGCCAACTCTGCTGGAGGATGAAAATGTATAAAATATTACTTCCCTGTCCTCAAAGTGCATACCCTACAATCTATCATGATTATCAATGGCTTACTGATCCACGCTGTTTAATAGGTTACAGGGCACTTTTAACACACCAAGTTTCAGGTCTATAAAATCAGACAACATTCATCGAAATATTCATCATGAACTGTCATCACTGCCCCAGGCACAGCCCCTTTTATCAAGTGTCCATAAACCCTCACCTCTCATCATCTCATTTCCTCTTCACAGCCAAAGAAGGAAACTGGGATTCATTCTGAGAAATGAGGCCAACCTCACAATTAGTATCAGATCCACAACTGTGTTCTTCCCACTTCTGCCTCATCTGCTTTTTCATGTAAGAATAAAAGAATGGGTTCCTCCAATCATTTCAAGAGGAGCCACAGTGATGGCTGGTGTGTTGGAAAGGTATAACTCAGAACAGACACTTGACCACTAAGCACAAAGAGAGCTGAGGAGATTGCTGATTTGACCTTTTTTTAATTTGGTCATTCTGAAGAGATTGTGCACAAATTCAGTTCCTGCACTTGATATCTTTTTCCCCCTTCCACAAATTGGTACCTACAGACAGAAAATCCAAGTCACACTTAAACCAGAGGTTTTCACCACAATAAGAGACATCTTAGAGTATCCATGAAAAATGTTTTTTTAAGTCATTATTGATATTTTTAGTAGCATTTGCTTTTTATTAAATTGACACATAAGGTGACTTTTTACTTTTGCAGATCAATAATAGGTCTAGTGTGCCTTTCTTGGGCTCACAGGTTCCCACTGAAGCCAATAAGATACAAAAAAGCACACGTTTCATTTATTTATGAGAAATAAAAATCAACAAAAAATGGCTTTTTAAAATTTCATTTCAGGTACTTGATTTATACTTCTTTCCCTGAAATGATTCTCCTCTTTATTTTCCTGTTAATTTGGTGAAGCAGTTCCACTAGGTTGGAATGATGCCCTCTGGAGAGACCTGTGTTCAAAGAAGGCTCCCCGGCCAAGTCCATCACTTAAAGTTGGTACTGGTTGTACAAGGGGGTTGGTGTCATTTTCCTTAAAAGAATAAAAGCCCAATGTTGGATTTTTTTTTTTAAGTAGGGATTGAACCTAGGGATGCTTAACCACAATGCTGAAATATTTTCTATCTACTCATAGGCACAGCAGGGAATGAAATTCCACAAACAAGAAAGCAGAGTATGGAAAGAAACATTACTGATGCTGGCAAGGAGGTGAATTCATGGCCAAGAAAAAAGAGAAAAAGGGCCAGGCACTGTGGCACACGTCTATAATTCCAGTGGCTCTGCAGGCTGAGGCAGGAGGATTGCAAGTTCGAAGCCAGCCTCAGCAACAGCAAGGTGCCAAGCTACTCAGTGAGACCTTGTCTCTAAAATACAAAATAGGGCTGGAGATGTGGCTCAGTGGTCGAGTGCCCTTGAGTTCAATCCCCGGTATCCCAATCCCCGTAAAAAAAAAAAAAAAAAAAGATGAGAAAAAGGGGCCAGACCGTGGTCCATAGAGCCACCAAAGTCTGAAACAGAGAGTCACAGTGCAAAGAGCTTAATCTACAGAGTTAACCCATGGAGGTCTACACCTTGGCTCTGACACACTCCTGCTAAGGTCCCATAGCAAGACAAAAATTCCAAGAATCCAGTGTCTGCCACACCAAGCTTCAGGTGTAGTGGTCTCCCTCTCTTCCCTCCTTACTTACTTTCTGTGATGGTCCTTGGTATGATCAAGCCCAAATTCTGCCAAGATTTATCTTATTTTATATGATATTAGAGTGCACACACCATGACTAAACAAGTGAGTACAGAATTTGAAATTCCATAAACAACCTAATTTTCATTAATCTAATTAATTCTATTAAGATCCAGAGATGTCTTAAAAATTGAACTTATCTGAATGTGTCAAAGTCAGTTGTATGCTATTTTCTGCTTGATATTGCTGTCAGTTCAAAGGGCATGTGTCAAACTTTACCCTCACAAATGCCTCATTATTTCTTTGCCCCCAAAGAACCAGCTCAGCACATCTAACACACTGGCCTGCTCACCTCACTTTTGTGTCTACCAAAGCCTCAGCCCACTGGCTTTGAAATACTGTAAATCAGACCAGTCTTATTATTGTCTGTGTTGGTATTAGGAACATGAACAAATAAAGGAGGTCAGGGAAAGGAATCATGCTCATTGGAAGATGGTGTCATTATTTATAAAATACAATGGAAGCTTATCCCAAGTACAATGAGGTTAATGGCTACCCACTTCAATCTTTGCCTTTTCTGTGCACATACTTTTATTGGCACACAAATATAACCCACACCAACACTTCTATCCTCAGTCCTGACTACCTTTTTTCCATCAATATGTGGTCCACACTTGTCATTCCATATATTTTACTTATTTACCTTGTGACTTCCTCTTCCAGGATGGAAGTTCAAACAAATTGTCAATTTGTTTGCTTTTCATCTTGGTATTGGGAACAGAGTAGACACTCAAAAAATATTTGCAGACCGAATGGTCAGATCTAATATCTTTTGAGATTTCTTCAAAGAATGTTGCAGAGTAAAAGTCAATATAATCGGGAAATATGGAACAAGGGTTTTCACAGAGAAACTTCCAATATAAACTTTAGAAATGTGTGGTGTACCAATGAGATCCTTGCATATCATTTCAAACATGGATTCTAGTTGGGAAACCAAAATGTAGAGCTCATAGTTTTAGAATCTAGAAAATGGACTCTCCTCTACTTTCTCATTTAATGCTTCAGAAAGCATGAATCTTAATGAGTTTTGCTAAATCAAAAGCACAAAAATCTCACTGGTAATGCTGGTTATCAAAATGATATAGTATCAGAGTTCCCCACTAGACACAAAATATAAAATATTAATGGTAAACTGGTAGAAATGTCTTGGAGAAAAATTCTTCAGTACATATGAAGAGTTATAAATTTTTTCATATTTTCTAAATCCCCATAAAGGAATTTTTCCTTAACCTAATGAAAAAGCAAAAGTACATCAGAAGTAGTATGTTCCAGCATGCATCACTGTTTATAAATTGAGAACAATCTCAATGTCCAACAACAGTGGATTCGTTAACTCAACGATGGTGCAGACATCCGGTAGATATTATGTAGACATTAGGAATGGTGTGTTAGATGTAGACCTATGAGCAAGGAAAGTCAATAATAATAAAGTAAATAAAACCATTTCAAGAACGTATATACAATGTAATCCCACTGTTATGACAAATGAGTTGTGCACATAGAACAGTTTGAAGGCCTACCCATACATAAAAATGTTGATAATAGTTCCCTGGGATAATAAAATTTTAATTGTTTTAAACTTTTATGTCTACTATAAATAAGACCCGTTAGGCATAGCATGATGGCTAGGAACATACGCTCTAGGGTCTGTTCATGCAGGTTCAAATCCTGTCCCCTGATACTTACCAGCTGTTTCAAGTAATTTAGCTTTTCCATGCTTTGCTTCCTTGTCAGTAACACAGGGATAACAGCATTGCCTATCTTGTACAGTTAATAAGTAGTAAAACTCAAGTAGTCCCTAGCACCTACTCAAGGTTCAACAATGTTAATTATTATTGTCTTACACTAGGTATTACTTATACAACAAATAATAATATTGAGAATAATTAAGAAAAAGTACCCTGACGTTTAAAAGGAGGCCAAGAAATTTCAATGAGAAAATAGAGTCAACCCTCCCCATCTGTGGGTTCCATATCTGCAGATTCAACCAATCACAGATGGAAAATACTATTTTTAAAAACCTCTATCTGGCTGAATGCTGTGCTGTGTACTTGGAATCCCAGCTATTTGGGCGATTGAGGCAAGAGGATCACCAAGTTCAAAAGCAGCCTGGGCAATTTAGTAATACCATCTTTCAAATAAAAAGGACTAGGGATGTGGCTCAGTGGTAGAGCACCCCTGAGTTCAATCCCCAGTCCCAGGGGGTAAAATTGTATCTGTACTAAACATGCACATATTTTTTTATAATTCCCTAAACGATTATTTACAAAGAATTTACATGTATTAGGTATTATAAATCTAGAAATGTATTAAAGTATAAAGGAGGGTATGTGTAAGCTATATGCAAATACTATGCCATTTTATATGAGGGACTTGAGTATTCACAGATTTTGATATCTGTGGGGCATCCTGGAACCAACTGCATATACATAACCCCCTTGCATATACAGGGAAACTATAACAGTCTTTTCAATAAGCAGTGCTGGGACAGCCAGGTATCTATACACAAAAGAATAAAGTTGGATCATAGACTTAACTGTTAAGAGCTGAAACCATAAAATTCTAAGGAATAAATCTCTGTGACCCTGGATTAGGCAATGGTTTCTTAAGTATGACTCCAAAAACAAATGACCAAAAAAAATTTAATAGGACCATAGCAAAATTAAAAATCTTTGTGCATCAAGGATATCATCATGAAATGAAAAGAAGACATATAGAATAGGACAAAATATTCATAAATCATGTGTTTGATAAGGGACCAGTGTCTAGAATACATCAAGAGCCCCAAAAACTTAATAATTCAAAAGACAACTCCAATTTTTAAAAATGGACAATCTATTGAATTGAATAGATATTTCCCCAAAGAAAATGTATCATTGACAGTCAATAAGCACATGAAAAGATGTTCACCATTATCATCCACTAAGGAATGCAAACCAAAACCACAGTGAGACACCACTGCCAACAGCTAGGATCCAAGAATAGATATGGCGGCTAATCTTGGTTGCCATGCTGACTGGACTGATAGGATGCCTAAAGATTGGTAAAGCACACTTCTGGGTGTGTCTGTGAGAGTATTTCCAGAGATGATTATCACGTGGGTCAGCAAACCGAGTGGGGAAGACCTGCCTTGAAAGTGGGCAGCTCCAACCAAACTGGCTGGGGGCCCAGATGGACCATGCGTGCACTCTGAGCTCTTCTGGAGGAGCTGCATTTTTTTTGCTGCTGCCATCATACAAGGACATCAGTCTCCAGATTCTTCAGCCTTTGAAGATTGATTTACACCAGTGACTCTCCAGGGGGTTTCCAGGCCTTCAGCCTCAGGATGACCTGCACCTGAGACAATGTAGAGAAACTAGAACCCTGATATATTGCCAATGGGGATGTAACATGGTGCGGTTGCTTTGGAAGAGTGATTGGCAGTTCTCCAAAATGTTGAACTATAACCACATGACCCAGTAATTGCACACCTATGGATATATTGAAGAGAAATGAAAACATAAAATGTATGTCTACACAAAAATTTAAACAAGAATGTTCACAGAAGTATTATTCAAAATAGCCAAATGTGAAAACTTCCAAACTATACATCAATTGATGAACAGATAAAGTATGGTATTATCCACAGAATGGAATATTATTTAGCAATAAAAAGGAGGAAAGTATTGATACATGCTACAACATGGATGAATCTTGCTAAGTGAAAGAATCCAAACACAAAAGGTCACAAATGCATGATTCCATTTATATGAAATGTCTTGAGTAAGTAACTCTACAGTAACAGAGAGCAGACTAACAGCTATCAAGAGCTGAGGGAGGGACAGAAAGGAAGAATGGGGAATAAGTAAAAATGGGTATGGAAGTTCTCTTCTGAGTGATAAAAATGTTCTAAACAAATTTTGGTAATGGTCGTACAATTCTGAATATATGTAAGCACGGAATTGTATACTTTTAAGTGGGCACATTTTATTATAATTCCATAAAAACATTTTTAAAAATTTTCTCTCTATTCCGCTGGTAAATCTGAACATGGCTTTTTCAGAATGCCCTTTGACGATCCAGCAGTTCATAATGGAAGCCAAAAAATATAGTTTGAAAAGACCTCCTGCTAGACCATGAGACTCAGATATTTTATTTTCATATTCACATCCCCTCTCCATGACCTAGTCACAAATTCTTTATTCAGTACCTGTGATATACCAGGCACACTACTACATAATAGGACAAGGGGGACCCCAGTGAAGTTTATAACTGAGTGGAGGGGCACCACAAGCCATGCCATGTTTGTAAATAATAATAATGTCCAGATGGGCAGAGTGCAAGGTACTTGGCCACATATGGAAGGCTGTAGAAAGGAGCCAGGGTGGAGCAGCGACATATAATTTAACATGTGAAGAATGAACTCGTTAGCAAGCTAGTGTGCTGGAGAAAGAAGAAACCAATTGTGGTCCGGGTAGAAGGAAAACGCACAACAGACTAAAGGCACATATTGTTTGAAGAACTGAAATACCTGCAATATGGCTGGAGTACAGAGAACACTGGTAGGAAAGGCAAGTGGGGTTACTCATAAAAGGTCAGGTGCACTATATTAGAGAGTTTGGGCATTAACTTGAAAACAAGGCAGAGCTGTTAAACAGAAAAAAAATGATATTGGTTCATTACAAGATTGTTGTGACCTCCGTATAGCTACACACAACAAGAAACAAATATCTAAATTTGGAGGCCACCAGGTAAGAAAAGATTACCTGAATGGTGCTACTGATAGTATGGATGGAGAAAGTCAGCTAGATTCAAGAGATATTTCATCAAATAGAATAGACGCAACTTTGTGATTTTATATGGGAGAAGGAAGAATGACCCCCAGATTTGTGTTTTGGGCAACTGGATGAATGATGACACCCTTTCCTAAAATAGGAGCCAGCAAATCTGGAGTGGAAGATTTTGAACATGTTCCATCTGGACTTGTTACACTGAGGTGCCTGTGAGACTTGTAAGTGGAGACGTCAGGTTGGATAGACAGGTCTGAAGGTCAGGAAAGATAGGTGGCCAAGGGATTACAGGTTAAGGCATCAAGAGGCTGAAAAGACCAGATGACACTCTGGGAGTAGCTGCAGTATCAGGGAAGAAATGAAGAGGACCTGGGGTAGACCCAGGAAACACCAGAAACCTAGGCTATGAAAGCCTACTCCCAGTCCCTCAGCCTCTTGTGAGAGCTTCCTCTGTCCTCGGAGGTCGGCTGGCTGGGCCAGCAACAGCACTGAAGTAGTCATCTTCCTTATATAATTTTCCAACATCTCACCCTCTCAGGCACCATCAATGAGCTTCTCAAGAATACTGAGGAATGACAGAATACCAAGAGCCATCCTGGATGCTGATCTATAAAGAAGCCAACACATCCCTGCTCTTAAAAAGCCTTGTTGGTCAGGGGGACAAAAAGAATGCAAGTAACATCAGGACCATATGATAAGTGGCTCAGGTGAGGTCCCACACTGTGAGCTCTGTGCCTGAGTGAAGACAGGTCACACAGGAAGCACAAGTAGGCTCCAGAAGAAAGTGCTTCTAGGGGTGTAAGTTTTAAAAAATGAAGAAAAATTGAAGCACAAAAGAGAAACAGGTCTAGAAATGTCTGGGGAATGAAAGCTTCAGAATGGCTGTAGTCATTCTAATCCATGAGCCAGATCCCAGGTCCCATTCACCAGGGTGCCTCTAAAAAGTGCAATACAAATGTTAGTTTGAAATCATTTTGTAATATGCTAATATACTAGAAGCAAACACTGACAACTGGGGAGCACTTGTCCCAATGCACAGGTGACCAGCTGTTTGCAGGGAGTAAGTTCACTCCTGCACTTCCAGTTTCTGAATCTGTTAATTATACCGGGAAAACAACCAAAAATACACATATACAATTCTCTGTAGTTTTTACTTTATTTTATTGCACAAAAGGAGATAATTTTACAAATTCTGAATTCATTCTTTCGAAGTAGTGAGTGCATGAAATAATAACAAAGATTTTCCAAAATATCAAAGTTTTAACAGATTCTTTTCTCAAAATTAGGTCCTTAGCAGGGCCCTGTGGTGCATGCCTGTAATCCCAGTGGCTTGGCTGAGGCAGGAGGATCACCAGTTCAAAGCCAGCCTCAGCAACTTAGCGAGTCCCTAAGCAACTTAGTGAAACCCTATCTCTAAATAAAACATAAAAAAGGGTTTGGGATGTTGCTCAGTGGTTAAGCACCCCTGGGTTCAATCCTTGGTACCAAAAATAAATAAATTATATATGTGTGTGTGTGTATATATATATATATATATATATATATATACACACACACACACACACACACACACACATATTGCTTAAATGAAATCTCAAAAATCTGAAGCACAGAAATTTGCAGATTCTTGAAAATCAAGAAAGAAAAATACCAATGTTTGCTATAAAAACATAAAATTGCAGTTATACTTTTCTGAAAAGCACACAAGAGCCTCAAATCTCAGTACTTTGTATAAGAATAAACTATTCAAACAAGGCCCCAAAGAGTTCAGTGTATGCTGAATAAATTTTACACAAATCTATATTTTACTCTGGGGAGCAAATGAAAATCTTCCTGATGACACACAGCTCATCTGGCATTTGTTTTCAACATAATTGCCAGGAACATAAAATTCCAAGTCACGTTTGGCTTGCAGGGATTCCTAGACCTCAGGCAGTTCAAACTCTTGCAAACCTGTGACACAGGTGAGCATCCGAATTTCTCTGCTACCAAATGATTTGCAACTGAAAAAAAGATGGGCAAGAGAAGCTGTGTAAAATATCTGAGGACACTGTGTGAGTTTTAGGAAGTATTCCTCAACTTACCCATCTCCTTTCCTCTTTTGCACTCTGATCCAGTTCTACTGGAGCCAAGAAGGTGGTCACTGAAGGCTTCCCTGCTCCCATGACCTCTAATCCCTCTTTGATAGCCCCACACTCACAGTGGCAAATGCCTTCCTCACATTATGTTAAAAGAAATGTTTCCCTCAGATTTTCACTGTGTGGAAATAAACTCATTCAGACTCTACATTTTTTCCCTAAAATCCAGGGCACTGAACTTCTGACAGTTTTGTACATTTTTTCCTGCAAATCCTCACTTGGATGGACTTCACTCTCAACAAATTATAGTCAGTGGACATTCTCAGCTTTCAGTATGATTTTTCTGCATGTTATGGTTTGGATGTGAGGTGTCCCTCAAAAGTTCATGTGTGAGACAATGCGAGAAAGTTTAGATGTGAAATGATTGGGTTAGGAGAGTTTTTAACTAATCAGTGCATTCATTCCTGATGGAATTAACTGAGTGGTAACTGAAGGTGGACAGGGTGTGGCTGGAGGAGGTAGATCATTGGAGGCATTCTTTTGGGGTATATATTTTGTGTCTGGCAATTCTCTCCCTGCCCCCTCTGCTCTCTGATCATCATGTGAGCCACTTCCCTCTGCCACACTCTTCCACTGCTGACATCCCTGCCTTACCTCGAGCTCTGAGGAATGAAGCTTGCTATCTATGGACTGAGACCTCTAAAATTGTGAGCCCCCAAATAAACTTTTCCTTCTCTAGAATTGTTCTATTTGTATCTTTCAGTTACAGCAGCAAAAAAAAAAAAAAGCTAACTAAAACACTGCAATAACTTTTTTTGAGAAGAAGGTAAGGCAAAGAAGAGTTAGAGGATGGCATTCTAAGTACCATTTATCAAATATCTCATTGTGGGAAAAGATACAAAATTAGATACCACCCAGGTAAATGACAAACAAACTAAACACTTATTCTCTGTTCATGCTTATTTTAAAATATTTTTTAATATTTCAGAGGTGCATTCTTTACTGAAGCAGTTTGTATACCAAAGTTATTCCAACACATAATTTGAATTGCAGTCATATCTTACTTGGATATTTTCAGTTTATATCATCAGCTGAAACCTAGTTTCAACAAAACTCAGAAAACAACAATTTTTCTTCATTTAACAGAATCCTAGGAAGGAGTTGAAATGTATCCGATTCAGACTATTGCCATTAAGAAAAATTACATGTAAATATTCCCCTCTTGAGAAAAAAAATAGCTTGCCTTCCTTTAAAATTTCCGTAGAAGAATATTCAATATTCTTTCTTTTGATGTCTTTGGTTTCTCCTCTAACAATAAGATTTTTTAAAATCCCTCATGTTTAGAAAAAATATATAATCAAGTCACCTAAGGGACTTGGTGTGTATTTTCATTGTTTCTACCTGAAGTCCCTGTTACAGTGACTGGCACATAATAGGTAATCAGTATATGAATACCTAGAAGAGCGGGGAGAAATGAAGGAAGGAAGAAAAGGAAACAAAGGCAGAAAAACAATGACATGATGGAAGGAAGAAAAGAGGGAAGAGAAGGAGAGAAGAATAGACAGGAAGAAGCAGCAAAAATGAATCCAGAACTTAGGAAATGAACAACAGAATAGGAAGGACGTGAAATGTACGTAAGTAGCCAAAACACAGAGCAGAAAGTATTAAAAGGACTCCGGTTCAATGTTGAGGAAAATGAGAAGAAAGTTATGTAATTTTCAGCTCAGAGATAACAGTAGAGACTCAACAGAGAAGGCCATGTTTAAGAAGCACCTTGAAGAACAGGTAGGTTTCAGACAAGTGGTCATAAGGGACAGATGTAATTCCAGGGAGAAGTCACGAATGCAGGAGATTATGTGGCGCTAGAGAATAAAGCATTTTAAAGGAAGAATAGGACATGGTATGAAACTTTAGTATCCAGGCTTATAAGAAAAAGTATTAGTAATTATTTAGGAGATCATTTGAATGAATTAATGAATGAAAGAATGAATAAACAAAAAAATGAACTTGCATAGGCCTGGTACTTTAAAGATAAGAGTATGAATATAGTTTCTATAATCCATCCATTAATGTGAATGGCAAAGTTTACCTCTTTCTAAAGGACCTTGTAGAAAAATCGTCTTCCATAAAATTATATCTACTTGAATAAAAAAATTAATGACAAGGGCTGAGGTTGTGGCTCAGTGGTAGAGGACTTGACTTGTATGTGTGAGGCACTGGGTTCAATTCTCAGCACTGCATATAAATAAATGAATACATAAAAGTCCATCAACATTTTAAAAATTTTTTTAAATTAATGACAGAATGCTAATTTTTTCAGCATGTGCATATCACTTTATTTTAATCTCAAGGATATAGGAAATAAGCATAAAATAGTTTGTTATTTTCCTATTACTAACATTATAATCCAGTGTGATTTTGCTTTCTTTTGATTTCTGATAATTTTTAAAATTTAAATGCAAATTGAAAAAAAAAAGCGTTTCTCCTGTCCTTCCTGTTTCCTTCCACCCTTTAATGCACATATACCTCAAAGACTGACCAATCCATTTGCCAAGGAAGATCTCTTCTGCTGGCTTTTATAGCTGATTAATTTCTATTAAAGAGCTAAGAAATAAGACATATTACCCTACTGGTCCTGGATGAAATATTAACTCTAGAATAAGATGGATAAAACAAAATCAGAGAGATTAGTGAAAGTTTTAACATATGGCTTCTGATGATTGAAATCTCTTGTGACCTATGATGTTTATTGATGATTAAATTTGCTGAAAAACAACCTCAGCCACTGGCATTAAGTTCCAAGTATACTTTTCTCTATATAAGCTGCAAAATTTTCTCTACAATATAATTCTTTTTCATACCTAAACATAAATTTCAGTACATCATAAGAGGTATTGGCACACAATACCTTTTCCACACAAGTATTGGTACACAAATGTTTGTAACAGCTTTATTTGTAATAACCCCAAACTAGCAGCAACCCAAATACCCTTCAATGAGTGAATGGTTAAATGAATTGCGGTACATCCATACCACGGACTACTACTCGGCAATGAAAAGGAACCAAGCGTTGCAATGAACCTCAACTTGGATGAACCACGAGGAAATTCTGCTGAATGAAAAAAAAAGCCAGTTTTTAAAGAGATGTACTATATGATTCCATACGTAACATCACAAAATAACAAAATTATAGAGCTGAAGAACAGATTCACAAAATAACAAAATTATAGAGCTGAAGAACAGATTAGCAGTGGTAAGGATTAGAGCTAGAGAGACAGGACAGATATAGCTATAAAGAAATAACATGAGGGAGTCTTATGGCAATGGTAGTTATTTGATTGTGTTGGTCATACAAGGCTACATGTGTGACAAAACGGCACAGAGTTGCACACCTACATGAGTGTATGCATAACTGGGGGAATCTGCATAAGCTCTATGGATCATACCAATGTCAGTTCTTCCATTTTGATATTGAGCTATAGTTATGTAAGACAACTCACAGGGAGCTGGAGGATGGGTGCACAGTTGGCCCCTGTGCCCTTCTCTGAGGGCCTCTACAAACCTATGATTACTAAAAGTAAAAGGTTTAAATATATACAGTCAATGTGTATCAGGATGCATCACGAGGTTTCTCTGTGCTGAGTTGAAGGGTACCTAATGTAGAACTAAGCACGAAATAAGGACTAAACAATTTGTGAAGAAAAGAAGTAAGGGAGAAAAAAGGGATGAAGGTATATTACCATTCCTAGCAAATTCAAAATTGGCAAAAACCTGATTTAAGGAATAATTTATAAGGATGTCTTGAGCTCTCAGTATGCCTTTACATGATGGTGACACTAAACCAACTTGATATGGCAGTTGTGAAAATTAAATATATATGTGTGTGTATACATATATTTCATTAAGTATATGTAAGTATCTCATATATTACATATATCCATATATGTGGATATACACTTTATATATACACTGTATATATATGCGTGCAAGAATGTGTGTGCACGCGTACATGTGCGTGTAAGAGCCTGGAACTCAAAAAGTCTTAATTTTGTTCCAATTAGCAAAATAAAAGAGAAAAGAAAAACTCTCCATCATTTATTTCATCCTTCATTCCTTACTCTTCCTCTCTTATCGCACAGCCTCATTTCTTGGTGAAATTATTTCCTCTGCCTTCAACAGCTACCAGATAGCAAAGATCAAAGTCAGAGCTGCCCTCACGCAGTCGGCCTAAGTTCCCCCACTGAACCACTGAGGTGCAGCTGTGTGAGTTCTCAGAGGCATGGGATCCCGTAGGTTCAACCACAGAGCTACAGGGTGTGGCACGTTAACAGGACCAGGCTTTGAACATTTAACACCCAATATCCTTTACCTATATCTCCTCCCTGAGACGATTTCAATTCCACTTCCCTCAGTGGATACAGTCTCCCACATATTCCCCCTTTCAGTTCACTGTCATGTCCTGGACAGGTGACAAGGGGAAAATTGACCAAGTGATGTCTTCAAGTATAAAACGAATGAGGAAATCCATGCAGGGGACTTAAAATGGAATAGCCAAGCAAGCTAAAGACGAGGGAAGCAGGAAATGATCCCGGAACCACCTGAGAGAACAGGAAAATATCCCAAAATGCAGTAGGTCCTCACTGTCCCCAGGGTCAGGGCAATCTGGGCGGAATCAGGAGCAAGCTCAGAGTCATTCTTATGTAGACTCGCCCTCTTTTTCAGTAGACACTTTCCCATCTCCAAGCTGCCTGTTTATTTACATTAAATTGTCTGCTGGACACCAAAAAAAAAAACAGTGTAAGATGTAAGAGAAAAAGAAAAGTCAGACAAAATGACAGCCTGAAATCCAATGGGGGTAGGCAGAACGTGAGGATGAGATAGGGGAGTCAATGGAGCATGAAGACCATAATTAGGAACCCAAAGACTTTGCTGAAACAGCTTCAGGCTATCGCTCAGGAACATAAGGTCAATTATTAGCTGACTCAAATTATGCCTGTAATTACAGCACCCTTGTTATGAATGGAATTCCCAATCCATATTTACAGCCAAGGGCCACACAGTCCTGATGCTGGCCCCCACTCCCCTGCTGTGTTCACAAGGGAACATGTTTCCTTTTTGATCACAAGAAAGAGGATCAGAATACCCACTAAGTTGTGCCTTTTCTGGCCAAGTTCTGGCAGCTTCTGTTTCCTTGTAATGCCTTCGCAGGAATCTGCTCTGCTAATGAGCCCCCTTCCATCTGACAGCTCGTTACACAAGCTGCTATCAGAAAACAAAAGCTGCATGTTGAGGTAACCAATACCCTCCCAACTCCCACCCCACCACCACCACACACATCGCACACTGTAATTCAGAAACATGGTCATAATGAACCAAGCACCAAACAAAACCAAGCCTGCCTCCCCAGAGTTTAGATTTAATTTTTTCCAGCTTAAGACTCAGTATTATCACTTTTTTATTTGCAAGTCCCACAGCGTATGCCACTTTCTTGCACAGGACAGAACTGATCGCAGCTTGAGGTTTTAATGAAATTCTGGCATCCTCACCCCTGGTCTGCCATCTTCTCTCAACCATCAGCACAGAAGGTTGCTCCTCTCAGAACATCAAGAATATGCCTTGGTCCTCCAAGAGCAGCATTCTACTAGTACAAGACAATTCCAGCTAACCACTGATCTGGTTATACTGCAGCAGCCTCCCCCACTGCATACCTACTAAAAGCCAAAATCCAAAACACTGACAACACCAAATGCCAATGAGGATGTGGTGCAAGAGGGACCCTTCCTCATTGCTCTTGGGAATGCAAAAGCAACAACCACTTTGGACGTTTGGCAGATTTCTTCAGACATCTTACCATTAGAGCCACCAATTACACTTCCTAGTATTTATCCACATAAGCTAAAAATCTCTTGTCTACACAAAACCTGTGCACAGATGTTCATAAAAGCTTAACTCAAAAACTGGGAAGAAACCAAGGGGTCATTCAGTAAGGGAATGTTTAAATAAATAATGGTGCATCCAGACAATGGAATATTATTCAGCATTTAAAAGAAATGATTATAGCTGGAGAATGGTGGCACACACCTACAATCCCAGCAGCTCAAGAGGAGGCGGCAGGAAGATCACAAGTTCAAAGCCAGCCTCAGCAACAGCAAGGCTCTAAGCAACTCAGTGAGACCCTGTCTCTACATAAAACACAAAATAGGGCTGGGGATGTGGCTCAGTGGTCAAGTGCCCCTGAGTTCAATCCCCAGTACCCTCCCCTCCAAAAATGAAATGAATTATCAATAAAAGTTCTTTGGTTTAGACAAGGGGGAATGAAGGGAAGGGAGGAGAGATGGAAATAGGAAAGACAGTGGAATGAATCAGACATAAAAAAGTTATGTTCATATATGAATACACGACCAGAATATACAACTGTCCATATCATGTACAACTGCAAGAATGGGATCCTGTTTAGAATAAGTTATACTCCATGTATGTATAATATGTCAAAATTCACTCTACTGTCATGTATATCTAAAATGAACACATTTTTTAAATTTTTAAAAATAAGTGAATTATCAAGCCATGTAAAGGCAGGAGGAAAATAAATGAATGTTGCTGAATTAAAGAAGCCAATCTGAAAAGGCTCCATACTACATGATTCCAACTGTGTCACATTCTGGAAAAGGTCAAACTATGGTGCCAGTAAAAAGCTCAGTGGTTGTCAGTGGCTGGGGGAAGGGAAGAATGTAAAACAGCACGGAAGGTTTTCCAGGCAGTGAAAATGAGACAGGAATTTAGGGATACAGAAAGAACACCGAGTCTCAAAAGAGAAACATCCACAAATCTTTAGAAGGCAAAACAAACCACTCGGAGCAACCCAACCCAGTGTCCTTGCCCCCTACCCGCCACCCTGCCTCCTTACAGCTTGCTGATCAGCTGGTAAAAAAGCAAAAGTTCAAGATAACCACAAGGCACCTGGAGGAATCACTCCTTTAGGAACCATGTGCATTGGAGACTTTGGTGAATGAGAAATGAAGCTAGCCTGATTATCATAGTAAGACACACCCCCCGGGGTGGAGATTCAAGATCCTAATGAAACATGTGATATGCATGATTCCAATATGCTCCAGCATTCCAAAAAGCGCGGGTAATGTGCAAGCACAAAGAAACGCAGCACAAAGTTGTGTGACCCTGCCCTGACTGCAAATGATGGACTTTATAATAATGACCTGTCAATGTAGTTTATCAGCTGTAACAAATGTACCACTCGAGTGTGGGATGTTGATGGTAGGGAATCTGTGCATTGGTGGGGGCAGGAGGTACATGGGAAACCTGTACCTTCTTTCCATGTTTGCGATGAACTCAAAACTGCTCTGGGGGAGAGGAGAAAGCTTCTCATTGATTAAAACAAAATTTTCAGAGACTGACAAAAGCCAGGGCAAAAATACGTTGACATACAAAACTAAAGGCATATATTGTATGTTAGATATATGTTTAAATAGATACCAAGTTGTGGCATTCTAAAGGAATGCAGAGTTTACCAATATGGGAAAATAAAAGACAGCAAATATGCCACAAATGAAACTCCAGTGCTTCAGTTTTCTTTGCAAGAGCAAAGACGCACACACACACACACACACACACACACACACACACACACACAAATAGTAAAGAGGGTAAAGGAAAGAATTTTACCAAAATTCACAACTCTGGTCATGTATAACTAAAAAGAACAAATAAAAATTTTTTTTTAAAAAATCACAACTCTGATCCTCTCCCAAGATAAGCCCCACTGCTATGGGCTGCATTACAAACTACTGCAGAAAAACTTCAAATATTTTTCTCCTTGTTAGGCTAATGTAATGATTACCATGTTCTCAAATTCTTCACTTAATGTTTTCAGAGCAGCAACAAAATCTGATGTAATATGCTGAAACCATATTAAATCTTCAACAACCAATCAGAAAACAAGCATATGCAAGGCTTCATACGAATCAGACTTAATCACCTTTAGCTACTAAAGGTCGGATCAGAACTCAAGCATGTTCTTAATAAAGGGCAGGATGCAGAAGCAATCCCAGCTCAGAGCCAGCCTCTGACCAACAATGAGAGATGCTGACTCACAGATGCCATTTTAAATATTCTAGTAGCCACATTTTAAAGAATAAACAGGCAAAATTAACATTAACAGTATATTTTACTTAACATAAAATATATACAAATATTTATGTGGCAGTAGTAGCCACATATCAAGGGCTCAACAGCTACATGTGGCCAGGGGCTACCATATTGGACAGAAGATCTAGATTTGCAGTATAAATCCAAAAGATCCCAAGCTCCTCCCTCTCAAATATTTATTTATTCATTCAAACACACATATTAAACCTCTTCATATGTCTCATTATTCTTAGTACTAGACATTCACCAGGTTCAGCAGCATGAGCAATTGGGACACCCTTAAATGTATACAAAGCATTAAAAAAAAGTTAATGTCTATGTTGATATGAAAACCAGCTCAATTTCAGTTTCTTATTGTTGTTTCTATTACAATATATTAGTATAGTTTATTTCTAGTTTATATCTTTCTTATTTTTTAATTTTACTTTTTGTTATATATTGACAATTTGTATATATTTGTGAAGTATAAAGTTATAATTTGTTAACATAATATAAAATAACTAAATCAAACTAGTTAACATATTCATCGTTCAAACACATAATATTTTTTGTGGTGAGGACATCTGAAATGTACTCTTATTAATTTTGAGGTGTATAATAGTCTACTATTTACAATATTCTCCATGCTATGCAACAGATCTCCAAAAAAATGCCCATATTCCTTCTAACCGAGATTTTTTGTACCCTTTCACCATTATCTCTCCCCTGACCCACTTCTCTCACCACTATTCTATTCAATGCTTCTACAAGTTCCATTCCATTAGATTCCACATATAAGTGGAAATAATTTACATGTAGATTCAACCTATCAGTTGAGAGGAAATTTTTGCAATCCATACATCCAATAATGGATTAATATCCAAGATATATAAAGAGCTCAACTCCATGGCAAGAGAACAAAGATCCAAGTTAAAAAAAAAAAATGGTCAAGGGACTGAACAGACCTTTCTAAAAAAAAAAAAAAAAGACATAAAAATAACAATGTTCAGCACTGTTAATCATTATGAGACTGCAAATTAAAACATGAGAGACCATCTCACATCCGTCAGAATGAATGTTAGAAAAAGGAGGAAAAGCTACTGGCATTAATGAGACGGTAGGGAAACAGGAAGCATTGTACACTGGTGATGGAACATCATTGTACTGTCATTATGGAGAACTGTGTCAAGGTTTACCAAAAACCCAAAAATAACATTACAAGGTGATCCAAAAATCCTACTTCTGAGTGCTTACCCCAAAGATTTGAAATCAGTTCATGGAAGAGATGTCTGCATGCCCAAGAGCCACGGTACAAAACACACCTTCCCAGACTGGAGAAGCAAAGAACTTCTCAAGTCCATTTTCACGTTTCAAAGTGATGTCCTACATGGGTTTAACCATTAGCTACAGATTTTTTAAAAGTAGAATACACCAAGAAATAATATATCCAAAACATCTGCAATGTGCAACAGAAAATGGAGGTACGTGTAGGGAGAGGCCCAGAGAGAGAGAAGGATGGGAGGAAGGAAAGCAGGGCAGGAGCAGACATCACAGCACCTCACAGAAACAAACTCAAAGAACCAAGGGTTTAAAAGTGGGATTTCTACAATCATTGACTTTTACCCAAATAGATAACATAGCCCAGGTCTAAAAAATTGTGCAAATGTTATAAACAGGATATTCAAAGCGCTGAACATTGATTACATGCACCAATACATCAGAAAGAGCTAAAGAGCAGAGTTTAGTCAAGACATTTATGCATTTTAAAAACTTTCCCTTCATAAACATAACAATGAGCCCTCATCTTTCATTGCATCATTACTTACTACAGCAAAGAACTGGGAGCAACCTGAATGCCTATCACTAGGAGAACAGGCCAATTAATAATGATTTGGCCATACTATGAAATTTCTAAGAAGAGAGAAATTTTTATGAGCTGACAGAAAAATCTCCAAGATATGGCTGAATGAAAAAGCAAGTTGGAGTTGTGGCTCAGTGGTAGAGCACTTGCCTAGCACGTGTGAGGCGCTGGGTTCAATCCTCAGCACCACATAAAAAAAATAAATAAACAAATTTTTAAAAAGTTAAAAAATATTTCAGTGATTAAAAAAAAAGCAAGTTGCTAAACAATGCATATGCCACAACACACACATGCATCACATCCATACCAAACTGATAAGAGCTGTAATCTCTCAGGAAGTGCCTGGGATGAGAATAGTCAAGGAGAGAGAAAGTCAAAAGGCATCATATACATTAGCTTCCTCTGTAAGAGTTTGATTCATATGTTACATAAATAAAATGTCTTAAAATAATAAAGCACACTGTCAAATGTGTTCATCCCAAATCAAAATGTAATACACGGGAACTACCACACTCACACTTAGGCTCACCTAAGAATAAAGCTTCCCACACAATGTTTATGAATATACAGATGTTCCTAGACTTAGGATGGAGAAACATTCCTATAAACCCATTGCAAGTTGAAAATGCATTTAATCCACCTAACCTATCAAACATCCTGGCTAACCACACAGCACACCTAAGAGTGTCCATTTTTCCCACTGCAAACTGGAAGCTGTGGTTCCCTGCTGTTGCCTAGCACCATGAGAGAGTATTGGCCCACATATTGCTAGCCTGGGAAAAGAGCAAAATTCCAAATTCCAAGTGTAGTTTCTACTGAACGTTTCTCGCTTTTGCACCATCTTAAAAGTTAAACCATCATAAGTCAGGGACCATCTGTATTTGACTGTGTGGATGTATCCCTGAATAAAGAAAGCATACTTTTGAATTGCATGTTTTTAAAAATTCAGGTCTCTGCAAATCTTCTCATGCAAAACTGAAAAACATCAGTGTGCTTCTAATTATCTTTCAGTGGGATTCAGGACACGCTATCACAACATATGGTTACCTGGGCATAGTAAATATTTTAAAACTGAAGAAATTGCCAGGCATGGTGGTGCATGCCTATAATCCCAACGGCTCAGGAGGCTAAAGCAGGAGGATCACGAGTTCAAAGCCAGCCTCAGCAACTTAGCAATGCCCTAAGCAACTCAGTGAGACCCTGTCTTTAAATCAAATATTTAAAAAGGGATTGGGGATGTAGTTCAGTGGTAAAGTACCCCTAGGTTCAATCCCTGGTACAAAAAAAAAAAAAAAACTGAAGGAATTTGAGCAGCAGCATATGCTTTAAAAAAGGGTTCCCTGACCAATTTCCCTAAAATAGGTCATAAAGACTGGGAGAAGTGCCCTCTTTATACCTAGAAGAAAGGAGCATTCTTATCTTCGAAGAATAGGGATAGAAGGAGAAATCTGAAAAATCAGGTATGGCCTGGCTAAATTTGCCCCAGTTCATTACACTTAGCTCATACTTCCTTTGTCCAATCATCTGCTCTACAACTTTCCAACCTGCATCCAACCTAGCACAAAAAACTCAGGTTTGACCACTTCCTCAGGTCTTCATTTTCTCATGAAGGCTCCTATGTCACCTAAAACTTACCTTAAATAAATCTGTATGCTTTTCTCGTTAATCTGTCTTTTTATGGAGGGAAGGGTTACCAGGGATTGAACTCAGAGGCACTCGACCACTGAGCCACATCCCCAGCCCTATTTTGTATTTTATTTTGAGACAGGGTCACACTGAGTTGCTTAGCACCTCACTTTTGCTGAGGCTGGCTTTGAACCGGCAATCTTCCTTCCTCAGACTTCCAAGCCACTGAGATTACAGGCATGTGCCACTGCATTGGGCTTAGTCTGTCTTTTGATACAGGGGTCCCAGCCAAGAACTGAAAAGAATAGAAATAAAAACCAATTTTCTTCCCCCATGCTGTGTACAAATCAGCATCCTGGTAACACTATGAAATAAAAATAAAATGAAGAAATAAATTGTATGCTAAATTTGATGCAAAACAGCAACTATGATTCACAGACCTTCATCATCTTTTGACAGACTTCATAATAAATCTAGTTAAGAATTTATAATAAAACTGATTTAAAGTTTATAAAATAGATGCAAACTATGGAAGATACACATACTATATTGGCTAATATAAACCTCTCTCTCTCCATGGAAGACTATACTCCTTCGACTCACTGATGCTGGATTTGGCCATGAGATTTGCTTCATCAAAAGGAATATAAATTGTGCTATATACCATAACCAAGCAAAATCTTCAAAGGTGACCAGATGAAATCTACTCTTTCTCTTGCTTGGATCGTAGGCCATAGAAGGCACACCCCATAAAGCCTTTGCGTTATTTTATGACCCTGTACTTTATAGATATTGATAACAAAGCAAAGTGAGTCTTGTCTACAGACATGGTAATAAATTCTGTTAGGTGGAGATTCAATCAACTTCCTTCCCTCATTTTGCCCTCATTTGCATACACTTAATCTACAGATCTGGATTATTTCAACTGAGTGTAACATCTTACCAGTTTCCTCATGAATGACTTCAACTCTTCAACATATGTTCATTCTATAGCTGAATGAGAGTATAATTTTGCCTTCTTCTGAAAATCCTAATGGTGTTTAGGTTTACTAGCTATTTAGTCCCTCAAACAACCCCACATTTTACTAATGTAGAAAATGGAGGTCCAGAGATAAAATAGCTCGCTGAAAGCCATACACTGAGTAATACACTGAGTAACAGCACGGCTGGAATCTAAATTCAGGTCTAGCTGGCACCTTCTCCCCACTGTCTCAAGGGCAACTATTCTAAGAAAGGAGAGATTAGGGTTTGAGTGTTAGGAAATCACAGGAATGTTAAGGGTCAGTTCCTTTTTTTTTTTTTTTTTTGGTCACATGAGAAAACAGGCAAAAACATATGAAGATCTTGCCCTTGCTGTCCAGCTTTTTATGGGTAACGATGAGAACCCAGAGCTCCTACAATGGGTTTGGTGGTCTTAGGTTCAAGAAGGAAGCAGAACTCAACTAGAGTCCTGATGGAAAAATAGCATCAGACAGCAAGATAAGGAAGCAGGCAAGGATACATGTGGATACACAGTGCAGAGCAGAAGGAGTTCCTTCTAGCACAAGGGCCCAAGGGCACTTAGACAGAAAGGAGCATGACCATGGGAGGAAATAGCAAAGAGGCTCCACATCCAGACCTTGTCACAGACACCGGGAGGACAAAGCCACAGGGTTGTATTCCAGGAGCAGTACTGCTTGGTAAAGACATACCAAGAGCTTTTGAAATGAGCTGTCCACTTCCAGAGATGTTGGGAGTCTGTGGGCCTGGCCCTCTGGCCATTGCTTCAACTGAGATTGAACAAGATGATATCTAAGATTCCTTCAAGAGCCCAAAGCTATAGCTAAGTCCTGTCTCTACATAAAACACAAAATAGGGCTGGGGACATGGCTCAATGGTTGAGTGCCCTTCAGTTCAATCCCCAGGACCAAAAAAAAGAAAAAAAAAAAAAAAAAAGCCCACATCTGGTCCTGGAGTGAAGAGGCCACATCAAAGGGGTTTTCTGGAGGCACAGGTAGAACCTCACAGCCTGTGAGGAAAACAACCACTTGCCCCCGCCTGATTAAACTGTCAGGCTGTGCCCCAGGTCAGCAGGGGCTTCACAGCAAGCATATCCAGGGTGTTTTTGGTTTTTGTTTTCTTTTTCTTTCTTTTATCAGCTAGAACTCTCAAGAATGAGTTCAGAGTTCTTCCAACTCTGCCACCTGGGCGTACCTGGCTCCTCACAACTCCAAAGCAAGAATCAAATTCAAAGTGAATCTGTTCACTGCTAAGGATGTGTGGAGAAGTCCACCCACAGGAAACAGGAACCTTTATTCCCGAAGAGATGCGTAAAATGCAAGATAAATGCATAAGGAAACATGATCAGACTGGAGAGTAAAGCTCACCTCTCCCCAGGAGGAACCATGGGTCCTTCATGTAGATAAACCCTACTATCCAAGGTTGCAGACTGGGTCTTCTCATACTCTCAGCACCCACACACCAATCCAGAGGCCCCCCTACTCAAAGAACAGCTAGGGACCATGGGTATGGCATCACCCATTAGAAAGAGTCTCAAACACCAACCCATACCTAGAGAATCAGAAACTATTTTAACCCATCCCTAGGTGATCACTTTCAAATCTGAGAAGTGCTATTCATAAAGTTTCCAGGAGTGACACAGCAGCAAGCATGGATGTACAAGGAAGGTCTGATGAGTAAGCGAAGAGCTGGAGATGGAGAAAAGACTATGCAAACTGGAAAACATGAGCTCTATTACGGATGCAGTAATTGAGAAGGTGACTTCTCAAAACTCATCTTCAACTGACATCAGCCGGCAATGCCAAGACCTCCCAGGACGCACAGAGAACTGAGTCCAGGGGCAGAGAGATGTGAGAGAACAGGGGCGGATGCTCTCGAAGGCATCCTAGCAGAATTAAATGTCAGTTCCCAAAGCTGCTCTAGGATGCTGGATGCTCTGTGGTGAATTGTTGTCTCTTTGTGACTCACCCACAGATGAATGGGTTTACCAAAAAGGAAGAAGTGAGCCATGAAATGCAGTAAATTACAGCTTAATCTTCCTCACCCTGGAATTCATTCAATAGTTTTAATGAACTTACAGTCTGGAAGGCAAGGTGAAAAACACATCTGAAATACAATTCATGCCACCCTGTGCATCAAAGAAGCCCAGTTCCCTTTGTTATTAAAGAGATAAATGTCCTTCCTCCCGTCAGTATTTTGGTAAAGGAAAAACACAAAAACCTGTTTTCCATTATTGCTGTTATCTACTACGAAGCACCAAAGAATGCAGATTCTTTTATTTTTCCCCCCAATGGAAATGGTATTTCTTTTTGTTTGTTTGTTTGTTTGTTTGTTTTATTTAGGCTTACATGTTGACAGTGTAAATTGATTCATTGTACATAGATAGAGGATAACATATCAATTCTCTAGTTGTAAGTTGTATAGAATCACAACATATATGCAGTCATACATAAAGTTAGGGTTATTATGACCATCATATTCCATCACCCTTGCTGTCCCCAAAGAATGCAGATTCTTAAGGGCTTATTAGAGCAAGAAGTGATTCCCAAGAGCACAGTGGGTTTCCCAGACTGTGCTGTCACCCAGCACCACTGAAACAGGTAAAGGCAGAGGGCCCTGGGCCTCCACCCTGCAACTCCACCAGATTGTCTCCTCTGTGAGCTACGTCCTTTGACTTGACCCACAGACCCAACCTGAGAGAGGTGTTCAAGTGACTTGCTTCTAATTCAGGTTAGAGGAAAATCCAAAGTCCCCTGAAAGCATATTGAGTTAGCCCTAGGGGAAAAACAAAACAAAGGAAAATTATGGCTCCTATATTCCCTAATGCATTGAGACACATCAGGATATTTCCAGGCTGTATGTATGCACTCAAATTCATCCATAAAGGGCTACAACTTATGCTTTTATACTTTTTCACACATCATTACCAGTAATTTTCTTTTTTTTAGGTGGGGGTGGGGAGTACCGAGGATTAAACTCAGGGGCATTCGACCACTGAGCCACATTCCCAGCCCCATTTTGTATTTTATTTAGAGACAGGGTCTCACTGAGTTGCTTAGGGTCTCACTTTTGCTGAGGCTGGCTTTGAATTCGCAATCCTCCTGCCTCAGCCCCACAAGCCACTGGAATTATAGGCATGTACCACCATGCCTGGCCCTTATCAATAATTTTCAAATTATGGCTTGCCCTCCATGGGTGGATAATAAAATCACTTTAATTAATAACATTTTTATGTTCATAAAATAAAATAGGAAATATTAGATTTATTACTAGTAATAAGTATTACTTCACAAAACTTATTTCTGAAGTATGAACGTGTGTGTGTGTGTGTGTACATATGTGTGAATACAGTATAAAATGTACTTCTCAGTATGAGTCACAGTCAGACAAGCATGAAAGCCACTTATTGCACTATAGCACCTGGAATCTGGTCCCTTGCTGACAAGGAAAGGGAGGCATCATGATAAAGAGCTGAAAAATATATTTCTTCCATAAGCTTCAAAAAAATCTTCTTGGGGTCCAACAAATGGGGTCAGAGCTGCTGGGTATTTCCTTCCCCTATTCACAGCCCTCCAGTTATGGCTCCACCAGAAGCCACAGTGCATCCTCAATCCCATAAAAAAAAAAGAGTTGATTTGTGCCAGCATCTGTGCCTCTGGCAGAAATGCCAACCTGGTACGTAGACTCCCCTTAGCAGCAAGAAGCTGAGCAATTTGGAGATCCTTTTCATTAACATCATTTTCACTGAGTTCCTTACTCTCCATAAAGATCATTTTCCTTTTCTCCCCCAGGTATGCACATGGGAGCACCCAATCATGCTTGGCTTCAAATGCACAACAGAGGAATTAGGCAGATGTCCAAATCACACACATCAAAATGAGTGTAATCAACACTGATGAGGAATTTTAATGCAAACACCATCTCATAACCCCACTCTCGCCATAATATCTTAATAGCTCCAAGATTAGAGAAGCAGGATAGTATAGGAGTGAAGAGACTAGAGTCAAAAGTCAACACTGGCCTCAACTGAAGCAAGCCCCATTATTTTCTGACCTTGAAAAGTTACTCAAAATTTTCTAAGACTTGGTTTTCTCACCCATAAAATGTGAGCAATAATAGCATCTACCAGAGTTATAGTACTTAAAATTAAATAAGTGTTGAAAGCATTTAGTCCACTACCAGGAACTTCAGAATGATGGTGAATTAGCATCTATTAACACAGATATTACTACTGTCCATAGTCTTTATTATCTCCAAGAGAAGTTTAATTTCTCCTCAGGCACACTTGTTTGTTGGTTGGTTTTGCAATCTGTATCACTGGCCTAGACTTAAAAGCAGAATAAAGAAATAGTGCTCATGTGAAAGAGTTCCATGATTATGAACCTCTAGACTAAGTTCCCAAGGGAATTCCCCATTTTTACTGAGGGGAACGAGTATTATGATTCTTCTCCCTTTAAGTGAGTTGCCAATGGCCAACATTTGAGTTTTTATCTCTGAAGACCCTGAAGGTAGAATTCCTACTGTCAGAATCCTGTGTCTTTTCCAGGGTACAGAGTATATCCATGGAAGGCCCTCTTGCCTCTGATAGCAATGCACCCCAGCTGTTGTTGAGGAAATGGGAAAAGTAATCCCACATTTCAGCTATAACACACCTGGTCGGTTGTGAAATTCAATTGAAATGGTCAGAAATTTCATCGTGGATCCCAAGGTACAATGAGCATAAAGGATAGCCTGGCCCACAAGGGAAACCGCAGAGCAGGGCCAGCTCCAAGGAAATTCAACCAACTCAGCAGTGGAACAGTGGTCTCTTAGTGTCAGGCCAGCTACCAACAACAATCTTTTTCCCAAAAAAGCATACTCCTGCATTCCCAGAATTTGCTTCAAAAATGATTTTTCCATATATGAAGGATGTGAAAGGACCCACCCCGACACCCAAATCTGAGAACTATGTATGCAAGAAACAAGGACAAAGAAAGAGGCATCTAGCCACCAGGCCAGCTCATCCACTCATCCACTTGCTCTGACACACCCACCCTGTGTGTGCTAGGAATATGACAGGGGAAGAGAAGGATCAAAAGTCAAACTGGCCTCAAGTGAACCAAGCTCTCTCCTTTTCTCCTATGAGAACCCTTTCTTCTATTCTCTCCTATGAAGAAGCTTATGAGATGGCTGGAGAGACAAGTGTCCAGGGTGATAAGGGTAACACTAGGGCTATGGAGGAGCACCAAAGAAGTATAGAGAAAGGAAGTTCTGGAAGAACTCTACAGCTTCAATGCTTTGAAAGTATAGAGAAGTACAGAGAAAGGAAGTTCTGGAAGAACTCTAGAGTTTCAATGTTTTTCAATGAAAAACAATGAAAAATTTAAAATCACTGCTCCAAGTTCATCTTATGAAGTTGGAAAATGAAGAGCAAATTAAGCCCAAAGTAAAAAGAAAGGAAATGTTAAAGATAGGAGAAAAAAGCCATGAAATATAATAGAAACAGTTGTTAACAAGAACAAAAGTTAGGTTTTTAAAAACATTCATGAATGTAATGAAAAGTTAGCAAGTCTGATCGAGAAATAATAAGAGAAGGCACAAATCACCAATACCAGGAATAAAAGAAGGAATAGCCATGCCTATCTTGCAGACACTGAAAGGATGGTATGCAACATTATATCAGTGAATTTCACAACTTAGATGAATTTTTAAAAATACCTTGAAAAACACAAACTTATTAGGAAGAAATAGAAACTTTGAATAGTCCTATGACTACTAAGGCAGTGGTTTGCCAAGTTTGATTCCCCATACTAGTAGCACCAACAAGTAACACCAACTGAAACACAACTCCTTAGGCCCTGTCCCAGGTCCACCATATCAGAAACTTGGGGTAGAGTCAGAGGGATGGTCTCAGCAATTCATGTTTTTTGTTTTTTTGTTTTTGTATCAGGAATTGAACATAAAAACACTTAACTACTGAACCATATCCTCAGCCATTATTATTTTTTTATTTTGAGACAGGATTTCACTTGGTTGCTCACAGCCTTAAGTTGCTGAGGCTAGTTTCGAACCTGCAATCCTCTTGCCTCAACCTCCTGAGCCACTGGGATTACAGGTATGTGCCACCATGCTTGGTGGCAATACATGTTTTAACAGACCTTCCTTGTGATCCTAACACCATTTGAGAATTGTTTGAATACCACTTTTCCACAAGGAAATCCAGGCTTAGAAGGTTTCCTTGATGAATTCTATCAAATACAAAAGAATGGAATAATACTAACCTTACAAAAACTCTGAGAAAACAGAAAAGGGGAGAACATGTCTCATCATTACTTTTGATCTCTACTTCGTGATGGAAAATGTAGGAAACTTTTTATCTGCACTCTGATTCTTATTTTGAAAGGATTCTTGGTTTCTTTGGGAGGGATCATTCTGACAGACACATACGTGGGCCACAAAGCCCAGGTGGCCACACTGCATGCCCTCCAGTGCAGAAAGGTCTTCATCAGACCCTCTCTCTCCTCTGCTTACAGCCCTTAGGGAGGTGGTAATCTATTTCTCTATAAGCTAACCAAGGCAGTGAGTTCACAGCTCATGCACAAGGATACCCACAGTACCCTACCCTTGCATAGCAAACCTCACCCATGCCAGAGCAGGCGCTGGGACTCAGATAACAAAAGTGGTGTTATAAAAATCAACTATCCACCCATATTATTACTTTTAAGTAAAATTCTCATATCATCTTTCCATATCTGGCTGTTTTTTCTTATTTATCTTTAAGCCTCAGAAAGTCATCTCTGAACTCTCCAACTCTAAGCTAAACTAAGAGCTCATGTAATGCCTACCTGAGTTCCAATAGCTCCCATTGTGCCACTTACTCCTTCAGAGTAGAGACCACATCTTGTTTTTGTTTGTTTGTTTGTTTAATGTCTTATAGTGTGTGACCAACATAGCAGTCAGTACTCAGTAATATATAGTGAAATAAAAGTCAGGCAGCAGAACCAGATGAGTCACAATTTACATCCACAAATAAAATGTGCTCAACTCAATACTATTGGCACACATTCTTAAAAATAAATACTGTACTTTCAATTTGCTCATTATCTAAATGGTCAGTAGTACTGTTAATGCAAACCACATAGGCTGACTTTCATTCTGCAAATCAGACTTACCCCTTTTAATCTAGGGTGGACACAATAGATGCCCACCCACAGACCCACGCATTGCCAGTCCTATTAGAGGGTGAGTACAGGGACCAAGAGAGTAGCAATGAAAGAATGAAGACGACACCTAGAATTTTTGGCTAAAAAATTTTTGGATTCCTTTTTTTTTGAGGATATTTCAGCAGACCTATATTCAGTTTTCACAGCCCTGTGGATCAGCCTGAAGCATGAGGCAGCAGCTTCTCTCATCCATAATTTTCTGAGACTATTCCAACTAATCCTTTGATAAATGAGATCCTGAAGGATTAATCTCCTGTAAAAGCAGAATAAGTCCCCAAGGGAGATGAAGTTTTGCCAAGAGTTTGTAAGATCTCACTAGATTGTGACGAAGGATGGCATTTTGTGGCCATTAATTTTTATTGGGAGAGAAAGCATTATATTAACCACTAATATTTATTAAACACTTACTATGTACCCAGAACTGGGCCAAAAGCTATTTATACACTGTTTCATTTAATCTTTAAAACAACCCTAGTTACTATTAGTAGCCCATACCCTGAGAATATCATGTGCTTAACTAGCTGATAAATCAGAGTTAAAGAAGAATGAAAACTGGAGTTAAGCTTAGGTCTCTAAGACCTCAAAATCCATGCTCTGAATGCCAATGTTATATTGCCTTGTTTATAGACTTTTGGTATAATTATGCTCCTACATTGTCCCACACAAAGCAGTGGCAAAAGCAAGGAAGGAGAATCATTTGCCTCTCAATCTACAAACCAAAAGTATCCTTTAAACAGGATTCATTTTCCACACTAGAGACTAACTTAAGGAAATTTTCTTTCTATTCAAAATAATGATGCTAAATGGGAAGCAATTTCAGCTTTACAATGGCTTCATCAGAACCTCGTCTGTCAAATCCCAAAATCATGCTCCCAGAACACATTTCTCAATACAGTGAAATCAGAAAGGGGGAAAGCAAATGTAGAACAAACAGGTTAAAGTATGGAGCTGGCATGCTGTAAGGAGCAGGGGCTACTGTCCTATGAAACGTGTGCTCACAGACCACCACTGACTCCAGCAGCACCACCACCGTCACTGCTGGGGTGGTGGGATTATTAAGTACCTTCGTCCAAGAGATACGCATGGTGTCTTCTGAAAGAAACACAGCTTCTATCTACCCATCAAACCGGTACATCCAGCATTAGCAAAAAGGTTAATTTTCTATCTTTGAATCTTAAAAATGGGTCACGAGTGAGCAGTAGTGACTCCTAAAATGGTACTGTCACTAACAACATGGTACACTTGCAATTTGTTAAATTATCACAGAATTGTGGTGAAAACAATTATCAAAGACATGGAATTACGTATTTGGCATAACAGAGGATCATCTCACAGTACATGTTGTATACATCAGGTTCTCTTCCTTAGCTCTTAAATTGCTGTATTAATTCTATGAAACTCTTGATAACTATCTAATGATGAACACATCTTAAAAATTAAGAAAATGAGAGGAACTCTAGATGGGGCAGGGGGGAGGAGGGGGAAGGGAAAAGGGAAGGGGTGTAGTAAAGACAGTTGAATGAGATGGTCATCACTACCCTTGGTGCATGAATGAAGACACATGGTGTGACTATCTGGTTTGCAACCAGAGAAATGGAAACATTAAGCTCTATATATGTACTATGACTTGAAATGCATTTAAATAAATTATTTTTTTAAAAAAGATTAAGAAAATGATTAAAGAGAAGTCAACCCATGAGTCCTCTACTTATACATATAGCAGAGGGCAGAAGAACAAATGGGAGAAGTCTGTCCCCTCATGTTGGCACACAGCAATTTAGGAACTCACAGTAGAGGGCAATTTGCTATGACGCCATGCTTGGCTCTGCTTTCAGAGGGACTACACTGGCTACTCGACTGGTACCAATTTCTAGGGATAATTTTGTCATCTGGATCTGCTAACTAGGAATCCACTCCCATTGATATTGTGGGCTTGCTTTGTAGCTACTAAATTCCACTGAAATTACTCTTTTATTCTCTGCACCCCCCACAGGTAAAGGATGAAACTTCTCTTCCCAACAAATCTCTTTGATTGCATTGCCTTCTAGGTAATAATCTGCAATAACACCAAAGTGTTTCTGTTGAGATCTGTAATTTTATGCTTTTTCAGGGCTAGTAGACTATAATAGCATATGGAACTTGTGGTTTTAAATTTGTTTCAGGATAGAGCATACTGTATTTACATAAACTAAACAATATTATCCCTTCGAGCAACTTTAAAATCCCTTTCAGTGCATGATTAAAGGCACTTTAAATATTTTCCTTGTAAAATTTAAACATATTTAATACACTGGTAAAGTTTTATATGTCGCTTACATAGACTATGAAACATAATCCACAAATGTGATACATAAACAATGAATCAAAAGTAAAAATAGTAGCCTTAATAAAAATAGCTAAAATACCCTTTACACTTACTAAAATCCAGGAAGCATGCTTAATTATTTTCATCTTTATCTCATTTAACCCTTATTACAATCTTATAAGGTAAATACTATTAAGAAAGTGAGTGAAACTTAAAGTATTCTCAACCTTAGCACTACTGATATTTTGGTTAATTTTTTGCTGCAGAAATATTCTGTGCACTGTAGGTTATTTACCAGAATCTGGGGCCTCTATTCACTAGATACCAATGATAAACCCCAAGCCCAGAAGTGACAACTAAAAAGTCTCAATGTTGTCATAGATCCTCGTGGGGCCATTTCAGCCCCTATTGAGAACCACCAGCTTCCCGAAATTAAGTAATTTACTAAAAAGGCCATGCACTTAAGAAGAGTGGATTAGAAGCCCAGCATTCTGAATCTACACTGCATGCTCTCAATGAAGTGCAATGCTATTTACTCTGTGATGCTGTAAAGAACGTAAATGTCCCCTCAACTTAGAAAACGAAAAGCGAAGATGAATGACAAGTACTTTCCTGTGATCTTTGGGCCCTTCCAAACTTCCTTTTCCTAATTCAGGCCCATGTCTCAGTGGCTACTACCCTGTGCAGCTTGGCCCCTTACCCCAGTGACCTCTGCCTGCTTTCAGCCCTGTTCCCTATATCCCAAAAGTCAGCCACCAATCACTAGTCAAGGTTGATTCTCCCCTTCAATAAATACAGTGCAGCCTCTGCCCTCACAGAGTCCCTAAAGTGCAAGGCCTGTCTGCTTCCTGCAGTTCTCTTAGATGATTTCAGGTTTTCAAACTGCACCATCTCTCAGTGCAAGCCCCCTGTATAGGGTAGACATAGAACCCTGGTATCCTCTCAGGGATGTCCCAAACATTCAGTGACTAAGCACTTTGCATGTGCCCAAGGTTTCTTATGTAATTTACATATACTACTTCACTCTTGGCTCACAAAAAAAAAATCTAAGAAGCAAGTTTTATTTCCACTTGACCAAGGAGAAACAGATTCTTGCTGGTAAGGAGTCTCTGCCTGCTGCAAGCATTGCACAGGATTCCTGCCAGGACTCAGATTTCAACCCAAGTATGAGAGACTCCAAGTCCCTGCTCTTTCCCCAAATTTTACTAATTTCATGGCTGAGCAAAGGCTCTTCCAAAGTTTTGTCCTCCACTTACTCTGGTCTCGCCAACTTACCTAGAAATTCTACATTCTGGTCCCTCCCCCTGATAGCTCAAAGTCATAGGAATAAACAATCCAGATTCCACTTGTGGGGAGGCAAAAGGAAAAATTCATGCAGTGACTTCATCAACTTTAAAAAGACAATATCATATTAAATCAGAGAATAGACAAATAGAACAAATTTTCTCTGACCCAATTCTATTTTTATTATTTACTTTTTATGCATAGTTATGTACTCATGTATGACTGATCACACTGCTTCAAAGCTTTTAAGCTGTTAAGTATAAAAATAGACTATTTTGAAAAAAAGAACCTGATGGTGGAGGTAAGGATTTTCCCTCTTTGATAACATTTCTTAAATATAGCTTTAAAAAACAATCTTCGTTAAAGGTTCCTAAGAACTTCAACTTTTAGGTTAAGGCCAAATATAAAAACTTTCAGACATAAAATATCTTTATAAGAAAGAACAATTGGCAGAGTAAGGAAATGTACTATGAAAGGTATATATTTCTGATCCTTTGATTTTAGTTAGCTTTAAGCTGCTTCATTTGGGGAAGAAAAATAAATATAACCAAGGGGCTCCACAGATGTAAAATATTAAACCACCACCAGAATGGAAAGAACTCAAGAAGTTTTCAACACCTGAGAGAGGTGCCTTTAAGCCTTGACCGCAGCACCTCCCGGCTCTTCTTTTCCCCAAGTTCCTCACCTGCAAAAATGGGATCATTGTCAAATACTAAATAAGATAATGCATGTGAAGCATCCTGTACATAGTAGGCACACAATAAAAATAATACACGATGCTTTTCTAAAGTCTGTGCTTTGGAAATTATCTTGTAAATATGCTTCCCATGATTAGTTCTCCTTGATTAGATGAAATTAGAAGTATTCTAAACCAAGTAATACAACTGGTAGCCATGGACCATCACTCTGGGGCTCAGAGGATGTTACCTGCCAAGTGACCTTTGTTCTAGCTGGCAATTTGATTCTCTTGGTGGTTCAGCTACAGGGCACAGAGTGCCTACCATCACTGAAAATGTTGCCTAGTGGTCTGGGGATTCCCCCATGAAAAGACCCAGGAAATCAGAAATCAAGAATATTGGTTTTGAGCCAAAAGGAAACAGGCTCATTCTTCTGTTCAACCATATGTCTTCACAGATAAGAACACTGAGACCAGAGAGGAGCAATTTGGCACAGCTAATTCAGAACAGAACCCAAATTCTTAATTTTTCATCTACACCTATGGTTCTCAACTACAGGCAAATTTGAGTCTCGGGACATTTTTGGTTGTCAAAACTAAGACATGTAAGAGTAGCAACTGGCATCTAGTGGGTAGAGACCAAAGGTGTTGCCAAACATTCTCCAATATACAGGGAAGCCCCAACAACGAAAATGTCAACCAAGTCAAGGTTACCCACACTGATCTACACTGGTAGACCCCATGCATCTGGGGACTCTAAAATCTGCTTCTTAAGCTGCTGTTGTTGGAGATGGATTTGGCCCCAATTTGAAGGCCCTCAACAATTAACAAATCGGTGTAGTCAATTCTGCCTGTTTTTGGTATGAAGGGTCACTGAGATTAGCAGGGACCAAGAGGCTTGCCCCCTTAGACAACTTGAAGTCAGGGCATAACTTTTGAAGCACAATGATTGCGTTAGTGCTACTGATAGTCTTAAAGACACACTTAGGTCTTATCAGGCAATCGAAGAAAATGATTCTCAAAATCATTTTGGCAAAATACCACAGAACAGCCAAATGATGCATAACCACAGTTATCAAATGTTCAAAATGATTTGCTTCGAACAAATACATTTGACACTGCAATGAACATCTCCAGGCTCAGTGATTTGAATGAGGGAAAATAGAGATTGAAGCCCTGATGCAGAGCAAATATACTCTCAGTTTCCACCCAGAGAGAGTCCATGTTGGAGGAATGGAAATAGAAGAGCAGAGTCGATGATCCAAGCAATTACGTACTTTCTGGTTCTTGCCATGCATGCCATCTGTCTTGCTGACCTCACAAGCCTCCACAATGGCCAGTGTGAGGGCCAAATGAGAGTACGGATATGGGAGTATGCAGTGAACTGCAAAGTCATTTGTAAGCATGAATCATTTATCAACCGGAGCTTATTTACCCACAATTCCACTTGGTAACTCTGACTTAAGTTCTGACCCATAAATGCAGGATCCCATTCATTCATACATTCAACCCACATTTAATAAATACCTGAAATGCCCAAGGCACTATGCTTTGGGGGAGCATATTCCTCACTCAAAAACAGAACTCTCAATAGTTCCAATGCACCCAGTTAACTCTGGTCATGGAATTAGAGCAACAAGAACTGGGAGAGCAAGATCTCTTTTAGGTGTAAAGATCTAAGAGTGTTCCACTGAAAGAGATGGGTTTTGCATAGGGTCTTGAAGAAAAGATGCAATTTCAACAAATATAAATAAGAACATTCAAAATGCCATAAAGAGTATGAATAAAGACGAGGTCATAGAAAACACAGGGCAAACATGACAGTGAGGTATTCAGCTTAGCTGGAACTTAGGGTGAATGGAAGGGAATAATAGACCAATGGGAGGTAGATGTAGAGAACCTCAAAGTCCTAGATGAGAAGACAGGCCTCTAGTAGCCATCTGGAAGCCAATGGAGGCTTGTTGTTGTTTTTAAACATATCAGGCACAATCAGAGGAGCTGTGGCAAAAAAGTCATCAGACACAGGTATACAGAATGGAAAAGATGTAGAAACCAGGGTAAAGAGAGTGGTTAGGAGGTCATTCAATACAGTGAGCAAAGGATAATGAGACTGGAACAAGACCATGGGAAAGAAATAACAGGAAGGAGAATCCCATGATCTATAGAGACCCAGTTATCATGGGTGAAGAAGAGGAATGAAAAGTTAACAATAAAAGAACGCTCAGCAGAAGAACATATCAAATGCGTTCCAATCGGGATCTGGAATGTGCCCCAAAGGTTTATGTACATTGGTCCCCAGTGCCCAGGGTAAAGCTTTTAGGAAATGATTGGATTATGAGGGCATGAACCTCATCAAAGGATTAATCAATCCACCGTGGCTGAATGGACTGCAGGGAAGTATAGGAAAATGTAGGAGGTGGGACCCAGTTGGAAGAAGCGGGCTGGTGGGGGTGTGATCTGAAGGAGTTTCTTTTGAGCCTGGCCCCTCCCCTCTCACTGCCACTGTTTCCAGCTGCCATGGAAACAGCAACCTTTCCTCTACCACACCCTTCCAATGCAATGTTCTGCTTCACCTTAGGCCCAAAGCAATGAAGCCAGCCAACTGTGAATTGAAACCATGAGTTGAAGTAAATCTTTCCTCCTCTAAGCGATTTATATCAGTTATTTTGGTCACAGCAACTAAAAGTTGACTAACACAAAGTGACTCAGAAGTTTTGATTCTTAATGAATAGACAGGAAGATGGAAGAGAAAAGAAGATTCCATTGGACCTAGATGTTCCTCTTGACTCTGAAGATGATAGCTCAATGCCAAGGTCATTCCTGCTACTAGCATCTAGATATACAACCCAGACTCAGTGCCTGACCTACTTACTACAACCTGGCACCCTCTCCCCATGCCTAGTTCCTATCTCCTGCTAACCAGCCTTTCTGAGTCAAGATGCCTGCACCTGCCCTCCTCAGCACCCGATGACATATTAGGAGGATGAGTGAGAGAAGGAGGAAGGTGTGAGTGAATAACAGTCTATGCATGTAGACCCTCCCTCATCCTTTGTGGACAAAGTCTCAACACCTATCTGTAATCGCTGCTCCAACCAGACCACAATCGCTGTTCTCCCTGGTCTACCTTGACCTGGCATCACTGTCTACTATGAAGTCACCCCAATTGAGTCAGCAATCTTGGAATGCAAACTGTGCATATTCTTATGTCTGATGTACTCATTCTTACTACCTTCAGAATGTATTAGGCATCACAAATAAAGGAAAATATTTTTAAAGGTTTTATCTCTTACAAGATCCTCTTGTCTGTGATTCACCACTAATTCCCATGCTCTAAATATCAATATTACTAAATAAGTAGCAGAATGCAGGATCTGTTATGCACAAGTATGCAAAAAAAATATGTGCTTTCATTTATCCTATGTTACCCTTGTTAACTTTCCCAACAAGTTATTTAGTTGTTATTTTTAATTGCAAGGGTAGGGAACAAGAGTCAACCAATTCTGTTTCAAAGATGCCAAAAGAGCTTCAGAATTTACTGATGGGCTTTAACATAACCTGGGAAGCACCTGGGTGCCAGAGTTGAGGAGGAGATGCACCTGATAATACTAGGATACAAGAGCTTAACAGGTAGCCTTCCCAAAGGGTGATATACACTCACCCTCCCACCCATCACACACAACAATCTATTATTAACAACCAAGGTGGCAGTTCTGTTGGTGACTCATTAAGTAAGCTGATTCATGAAGCCTGAACATGGGCAGACCTGACTAAGGAAATCATTTGCTGGATTTAATCAATTACTGGGCTCATCCAATGTGATTACTGAGCCACATCAAAATCCAAGTGGAAGAAGGCATTAGACATTTGGGGGAAAAATAACTTCTTGCTTTTCCTTGCAACAAATAGAGGCCTCTCTACTAACTACAGTGTGATATCTACTTTATCAGTTACTACACCTATGTTGGCATCCTGGACTATCTTCCTCCTACCATCCAGAATATTTTTGAGCCATTTGCCTCTTTGAAGAAAGGTCTAAAATATTTGAAAAATATATATTTTTAAAATAACTGAAACAGGAAGAAAACGGGAAATGTTCTATTATATTAGACGATTGTTCTATTATATCAGACTATTATTAGTCTATTGTATCAGACTTCGATATGCCCATACTTTCAAGACCCCTAAATAGTAAACAATATTGTAGGCTGTGTTTGTGATCTTGTGAGAGAACAGTGTGATAATGAAGTTCCCCCAAAAGATGTAATTGTTCCCAATGACCTTCAATACTGAGATTAGAACACTCACCACCTTGTACCATAATTTGTTCACCTATAAGCCATTTAACTGAAGTAAAATGCTCATAGTAATGTCTCCATTGATAATTCAGATATAGTCAGAGCCAGAACTTTTACTTAAATTATGTAAGCAGAGCTACAACTAATAACAAATAAACAAAAACCTTATGCTAATGAGGGTTTCATTATCTATTACGGCTTAAAACTCCAATTCTTAAACACCCTAACCAAAGTACTGAATTCCCACAGTGCAGACATCCGAAGACCACCAGCCTTGTACCTGAAGAGATCCCTCAAGTTTGTGGACATATCTGATTTGTGTCTCTGCTCCTGAATTACGGTGATCGATCACAGTAGCTCCTAGCATACTATAGAGGGTACGCGCACTCGTGTGTGTGTGTGTGTGTGTGTGTGTGTGTGTGTGTGTGTGTGTATGTGTTGGGGACAGTCATAGATTCAGCTTGATAATGTCATCTCTAACAGTAATTCCTTTCTTCAAAAGCATTCCAGACATATTTGATTATTTCTAGGTATTTATGAGTATTTTGTAAATGGTCCGGCATGCTTTCTCTAGAAGATACAAACGTCTCTGAGGCAGACCTGATAACTTGAAGCTGAAGGTGTATTAAAAGAAACCTTTACAGGGGCTGGGATTGTGGCTCAGTGGTAGAGCGCTTGCCTTGCATGCGTGAGGCACTGAGATCGATCCTCAGCACCACATAAAAAAAATAAATAAAGATATTGTGTCCATCTGCAACTAAAAAAAAAAAAAAAAAGAAACCTTTACAGAAAATTTTACAGGGAAGCAGGTTTACTGCATAATCCTCTCTAGCTGACAAACTGCTATTACCACTTCAGCAAGTCTCTTGGAATGACTGATTCTCATGGACAAAACCCATTCACAAGTCAAGAGGAGGAGGGCTCCTCTCAATCATGACAGTCTGAAGTCCAATTCAATAAGGTATTCTGTGCAGGGAGACACTCACCTCCCACTGTGGTGCCCTTGCTAACCAGTCCAGAGCCCTTCTATTGTTACTCTTTCCATTGGAATTCTCATCTTGGAAGAGATGAGTACATTTCTATTAATGCTTAAAGTGACACTTAGAAGCATCAATTATCAAACCCTTCCCTTGGGCGAAGATCTGCCTTGCAACTTTATGAATTACTTAAAGAAAGATAACAACCTCTATTGAGTCATAGTAGTGAGATTACTTTGAAAGCAGGTGGACTTTTTTTTTTAACATAGCTTTCAAAGGTAAATAAATACTTCTGTGAAATGAAATAAAACAGCAAGAAAATTGTAAACACTGGTAGATTATTTGTGTATGCTGGGCTATCTTCCCTTGTTGCTCAAATCCAATCTATTCAATCTAAAGTTTTTAATATAACATTTATGCCATTCAGTTTTCCCATATGAAGGCATCAGTTTTATTTGACTAATGGTTAAGGGAAGTCAAATAACTACTCTTAGAATTGAGTTGAGTCAACACTGATCTATTTGTCCCTAACATGAAAAAGGAATCATTGCTACTCTCACTTGAAATGAATCATGAAGTAGGCAAGCACACATTCTATCGACCAGCACCTGACTGCAAGGAGAGGAGATGTCAGGGGGTGTCATGGTTGCCTACCATGCAGCAAATGAGAATCCACATACTCTGAATCTACAGACCCCCAAGAAAGGTCTTGAGCAAAATCATTCTGAAAAAAGGTTAGAGGTTTGCTACCTGGATTTAAAAAGTCCACAAATTTTTCTTTTCTTTTCTTTTTTTTTTTTTTTTTTTTTTGGTACCAGAGATTGAACTCAGGGGCACTTGACCACTGAGCCACATCCCCAGCCCTATTTTGTGTTTTATGTAGAGACAGGGTCTCACTGAGTTGCTTAGCACCTCACTTTTACTAAGGCTGGCTTTGAACTCTCGATCCTCCTGCCTCAGACTCCTGAGCCGCTGGGATTACAGGCATACACCACTGCGCCCAGCAAGTCCACAAATTTTTAAATGCTTCTTCCACCAAGAGATATGGTATATGTATACAATATGCCCCTCTTATCTTGAATTTGGATGGATTCAGTGATAGCCTGAACAATAAGATACAGAAGTGACACTGTGTCAATTTCTGGGCCCAGGTTGTGATTAAGAGTCTAGCAGCTTCCACTTCCCATCACTTAGGACACTTGGCCTAAGAAACCAGACAAGAAGGCAACCACTGAGACTATCCTGCAGTAAGAAACCCGAGCTACGTGGAGATATCCTGGAAGATAAAAGCCATGTGGAGAGACAGAAAAAGGGAAAGAGACAGGTATAGGATGGGGCAGGGGCAGAGAGACAGAGAGGCAGGAAGTCATGTAGTCCCAAGGGCCCTGATGTGAATGAAGACACTCACTTGAAAGTGAATCCTCCATCCCCAGCTGTCATCAGTTGAATCACGTTCAAACCACCCATCCAAGTCCTTCCTGAATTCTTGAACCATAAAACTGTGAGCAAAATAAAATGGTGATTGGAAGCTACTAGGTTGGTTTATTTTTTAATTCAATGATATATTCACAGAACATGGATCTATTTCTTATGAAAAATATTAAAAAGAGAAGAGGTCAAACTGATACTCTATTTACACTTTAAAAGACTTCAATGAAGCTGACAGTCTTTTTTTTAATTTTATATCATAAAAATGATGACTGCATTCACATCATATGTTTTCAAAAAATCAACTCAGTAATTTGAACCTTGACAGGTTTGAGCAGCTCTTGTAAAACTCCCTCTCACCTGTCTCTTTATGTCTCCTTGAAAGAAAATTGAGGTAACTCTGAAGTGCCTTGCACCCCAGCTTACCTATATGGGAAGATGATAAATTACCTTTTACCACTGAAGACCACTGCACCCTCTAATCTGAGTGATTAATTTCTCTCCTGCTCAGTGGTTCACATGCAATTACTACCGTGAGTTCAACGAACCTGAACAAGACAGAACTGTCTAGTCATCTGTATAAACTGACTATATTTAGAAAAGTACAGCAGCCTCCAGGAAGCCTTCAAGTTTTCACTCATTTTCCTCCCAATGTCTCATGCACTCTATGTTGCACATTAAATTAGCATAGCACTCCTTTGGACTATCTACTTTATTTGGAAACCACAGGACCCAGGAATCTCTACCCCAGGATATGATAATCATTAGAAAAAGCGAGATTAAAATTGTCATCCAAAAATGCCACTGTTGAAAGGTACTGGCAGATTTTTAACTGCATCAGTGTTTTTTTTTGTTTTGTTTTGTTTTGTTTTGATCTGGATCATGGGTTTCCAATGCTTGGCAAACAACAGGCCTAAGCAATTCTATTTCTTTGCAATGTGATTTCCAAACTCTTCTCAAAACACAGAGTAAATATTTGGGCACTTGTATTATTTATATTCCCAAAGCTTCTTCTTAATGAGAGGCCATGGAGACTAGAGTGGCTGATGCTAGAACATTATTTTCATTAAATATATTAATCATAAAATATCAGTACTCTTGTACAGTTTTTTCACTGGATCATGCCATTCCAATCCTGTCTCTTCCAGAATTCATTCAGACTTCCTGGAAAAGCCCTGGGAAGAATCACATCATGCTCTCTGGTATATAAAATAGGGAGCCTATATATTATGGAAAAATACTTTGGTTTATATTTTAATTGGCTCAGTAGCAAGTTGTGTGTAATACAGTTGTGGCACTTCTCCCTGGTGCCATCACCAACAGTCTGAAAAAAGAAATCAATTTGAAAGTTCAGTCCATGAGAAGAGCAGTTAGTAGTCATTCATTCAACAACATTTACGGAGGGGCTACTATATGCCGAGCACCATGGCAGACGAAGCAAACCCCAGAATTCTGGCACAGTATATGTGTTGCCCACCATTAGGCAGGGAGGAAGGGAAAAAAGAGGAGGGCAGCCACAGAAGCACATAAAAGGCAGACATCAGAGTAATTACCACAGGTCAGGTGGGCAAAAAGGAACAGCATGTGAAAAGACACCAGAAAAGTCAGCACGGCATTTTGAGAAAACCCAATAACTTATCATAACAGACCATTTCTATCTACTCGGGTGTCCCAGGGAATGCTGAAATTACTACTTTGTCCCCCTCACTCAGAAAACCTCAGATAAGTATACTGACTGCAAGTTTACCAAAGCTCCTCCTAAGAAAGCGTCTGTGATCATCGGGACCTTTGGAAGCATCACTAGGCTGGAAAGTCACAGCTCAAGTTTAGAGAAGAAAGAGGGACACTGAAAGTGTCAAGAGATGATGCTGGAAAAATGAAAGAGGCTATCAGAGGCCTTAGGTGCCATTATTGTTCAGTTAAATGTATGAAAATGAATCATTTGTGAAAAAGTATATGCAAGATGAACCAGTGAATGAAATAGGGGAGATGGTGGATATGTTAATTTGCTTGATTGTAATAATTATTTTACTATTATCAAAACATGTTGTATACCTTAAATCTATTTAATAAAAAAAAAATGAAGCAAGAAAAAATTCCACCATGATGCACATGACATTTCCTAACCTCCTTTCATCATTCTCTTTAGGACCCCACCTACCCTGCCCATGTTCACAGCCCATGTGCATGCACCAGCACATGCGCTGCTCTTCCAACTCAGCAAACACCATCGGCAACGGACACTAACGCAGACTCAAAACCACATACACAGAAAAATGGGCTCCCTGTTGAAGCCAAGACTCCACACACCTGGTAAGTCATTTTGGAACTATACATACAAAAGACACAAGTCCAAAGTTTAATAGCGACAGGTCAGAGCCAGTGTCCACCTGATCCCTTCGAGACTCCTCACACCAAAGGATCTGCAAGGCACAGCTCAGAGCCAGGCCAGGCCTCATCTTTATACATCCATCCACTCTTCCATGCAGTGGGTAAATGGACGGTATGACAGATGGTATTCTATTTCAAATTACCTTCCCACAGTCCAATCAGAACTCCAGCATTGCCCTTAAAGGAACTTATACCTCTGCCATAAGCTCAATAGCCCCCACCAACCAATGCCAAGGTTTCAGTCGAATCACTAGATGGCACAACAGTAGCAAGCTTCTGGATCCACAGGATCCACTCTCGTGCGCAGGGATCCACCCTACTGTGTTACGCTAGGTGCCTGCAACCAACTTTTAATTACAGCAGCCATAGCAATCCGGAAATAAAGCAAGCAATTCACTGAGAAGGAACCAAGACACTGTTTATTACAATTCCAATCAACCGTGAGCCAGATTTGCCAAGAGCTGTGCCACCGATGACTCAGCCAACCATGGCCCCAAAGCTCCCCCTTTCCAGAAAGATACTCTTACCTCTGGGACGTTTTCTTATATTTCCTCCTGTAGGAAAAGAAGCACAAATACATATCAGAAAAGGGCATGTGGCAGGAAGTGGGAGTAAGGGAAAACTTGAGTGGGGGATGAGTACAGAGATCAGTACCCCTAGGGGTTCCCTCTGTGAAGGAGGAACTAGGTTTCAAAACCTAGTTAGAAGTTTGGTGTGTTATATCCTGGTCAGATGTACATAAATTTAGCCTTAGCAGTGAAAAATAACATCAAGAGCCCAATGACTCTGCTCCTATGTTCTTCCCTTTGGAGGGCACTGTGGCATGTTGGCTGAGGTTGGGCTTAAAGACAGCAAGATCCAGATTCAAACCTCAGTTCTTCCATCTACAAGGTCCTTGGGGTTGTGGCAGAATAAATAGGCAGAGGCTTATAAAACATTTCTTTTGTCTGGAACATATTAAAGGGTTAATAATTATTAGTTATTTGTCTTGTCACTATTCTTGCTATTATCTACATCATTGAGAATTAAGGTCCCTTTTAAAAAAATTTTTGGGGGATCCTAGGTATAGAACCCAGGGCCTCAAGCATGCTAAGTATGCACTTTACCACTGAGCTACACTCCTAGTTCCATGAGAACCTTTTTAAATATTAACATGTAATCATGCAACCAAACCATAAGATCAAACATATGGTCTTCAAAGAAGTAGAGAAGGGTACAATGATAAAAATCTAGAAGGAAATGGTGGGAGCAATGTTAGGACTTGCTAATGTTAGGCACTCCACTGAGCAGTGCCCGAGGCCTAGTCCCTTCTGCTATTTAGATTGTCAGTCTTTGGCAAAGCTCTTATGCATTGGGCTTCTTGACCCATCAAGTACAGATAGTTTCATCTGCCCTGACTATCTACCTAGGTCATAGTGGAATTTGAGGAAAAATGGCCAAAAAGGTATGTTGACCCTGTCCAGATGTTCACACTGCAGATTCAAGAGAGTGCTGAGTTCTTGGTGGATGGATTAGAGGAAGAGAAGAGATGGGAAAGGAAGATCAGCCTCCTTAAAGTATCTCCAGGAAGTTCTTCCCTAGAGTTCTTGGTTCCACATCTGCCTGTCCATTACAGTCACTGCACCCAGAATAGCCATGCCACTAACTTGCTAATTGGGACCCATACATCCTATGTTTAAAAAAAAAAAAAAAAAAGCACAGAGGCTTCAGATTCAAAATCACTGTGACCTGTTACAACTCTGTTACATCGAAAGCATGCTCGGCATTAAGTTAGGTATTAGGTCGAAAACCAGCACACAACACAGACCCTACACTGGGGCCTTTACCACGTATGTACTGATATTTACCTGAAAGGAAACACACTAGAACATCGACATGACACCTAGACACTGAGTTAATGGATCCCTGATTTCTACTTTTGTGAAGTTTTAAAATTTTCTTTAAGGAATGAGTGTCACAATTATGATTAGAATAATGTCTGAAACTATGCATAAACATACACAGACATGTAGAGAGAGATACACATGAATAGGAAACTAGAGAAAGGAATGTTCACTAACCAGTGGTTAGGGCTTGGGCTGTCGAGCAAACTATCTATTATGGTTTGGATCCAAAAATGTCCTCCAAAGAGCTCATGTGTTAGGCAATGTTCAGAGATTAGAAGGTTGAATTATGGGAGCTGAAACCTCATCAGTGGATTAATCCATTTGATGAATTACCCATTTGAATGGATGATTGATGCTAACTACAGACAAGTAGGGCATGGCTGGAGCAAATGTCACTGGGGCATGGCTTTGGACTGTAACTGTCCCTGCCCTCTTTCCCTCCTTCCTCCTCTCCCTCTCTCCCTCTCTTGCTTTCTCTCTCCTTACCAGCTGCCATGAGCTGAGTAGCTTTCCTCTGCCATGCCCTTGGACCATGATGTCCCACCTTACCTCAGGCCCAGGAAATGGAACCATGAACCAAAAATAAACTTTTATCCCTTATTCTTGCTCTCATCAGGTACTTTGATCACAGTGGCAAAAGACTGACTAACATACTACCAATCTTGGCTCTGGCAATTAAATCTATAATGTTGGAACAGTTATTCAACCTCTCTGAACCTTAGTTTCTTCATCTTTAAAGTGGAAATAATCAGAGCACTTCACTTGGGATCTTATGAGAAATAAATGAGATAATTCATCTGAGTGTCAGCTTCCCAAGGACAGGTTCTTTATGTGGCTCCCTTCTTCATGCCAGTGCCTAAGACAGTGCCTTGTCCTCCCTCCTAAAGCTGACATGAATGAGCCCCACCACCACCCAAATGCTGTCACACTGACATCTCACTCTCTCCAGGCAGTAGCCAAGGACACAGTTTTCATGTGCAAGCACAGAGCACATGAGCTGTGTTGTGATTCACCTCAGTAGCACTGCAGTCCAATAAAGTGGGCTAAGAAACCTCTGGCAAGGCTGAAAAATAATCCATCAAGAGTGTTCAAGGACCAGAGGGCAAGAGGACAGTCAGGCTGGATGGGTACTCTTGGCTTCTACTTGGAATCCCAAGTGATTCTATCAGCAGAAGTTATCTTCAGAGATTAGAAGAAGACAACCTTTGCTCCTGGCTTCCAAAGAAATTTCCCAGCATTTCCCAAGGACCATACAAAGGTACTGCTAGGACTGCTGAAAGAACCAAAGAGGAAGCTGGGCGCGGTGGCGCAAGCCTGTAATCCCAGCACTTAGGGAGGCTGAGAAAGGAGAATCGCGAGTTCAAAGCCAGCCTCAGCAATGGCGAGGTGCTAAGCAACTCAGTGAGACCCTGTCTCTACATAAAACACAAAATAGGGCTGGGGATATGGCTCAGTGGTCGAGTACTGCTGAGTTCAATCCCCAGTACCAAAAAAAAAAGAACCAAAGAGGAACAAAAATAAGAAGAGCTTCATTTTTAGCACCTACTAGTAATAAGCACTTAAACACAGCTAATCCTTGTAACCCCAAAAGATTCACTCTAGGAAAGAATTTGAATTCTAAAACGTTAAAATATACAATGTTATTTTATCATAACAAAAAATACAAGAGGTAGCTCAAGGAAGCTTTGCAGAAGAAGTAGTCTTGACTGACGGTGAGATTTCAAGAAGGAAATAGTCCAAACAAGGAATCCAACAGGAAAAGTGAAAAATTTATCTTTTTAAACAAAGATGATAACTGGGGGGAGAGCTCTTGAGTGCACCCCTCTTGAGTGCACCCCTCTTCTGTGCTGCAACAAGCTGACACCTAGCACACACCATACTCCATTGTGCTGCATCATCTCACCATGACTGTATGGAGAGAGGCAACAGGGCTCTAGAGAGTGACAGACCTGGCCCAAGACCCAACTTTACCCTCCCAACTGGGAGACCTGGGGCAACTCTGTGCTAAATGAAGCTTCGGTTTCTGCATCTATAAAAAGGATGGAATGATCTCAGATTGAGATGATGTATTCAATTCATCAAGTGTCACACCGGCCATGTCTTAAGTTTGGATCTGGAGTGTCCCTCAAAGTCCCATGTGTAGAAAGATTGGTCCCCAGTGCAGCAAGCTGCAGAAGTGAGGCTTTTGGAAAGTGATCGAATCCCCGGGCTCTGACCTTATCAGTGGATTAATCCATTGATGGCTGAATGGACTGCTATACGCAGATGGGGCATGATTGGAAGAAGTAGGTCACCCGAGGTGTGCCTTTGTGGACTGCATCTTGTCCCAGGTCCCTTTCTCTCTCTGTACTTCCTGGCTGTCATGACTGAGCATTTTTTCTCTACCACACTTTAATGTTCTGCCTCAGCTCAGGCCCAAAGCAATGGAACCAGACAACCTCAGACTGAAACCTCCAAAGCCGTAAGGCAAAATACATCTTTCTTCCTCTAAGTTGTTTTTCTCAGGTTTTTGTCATAGTGATGAAAAGCTGCCTACCACACCATGTGAGGGGCATTCTAAAAATTCTAGGCCCTTTTGCATTAGGGATCCCATCATATGGATCTCTGTATGTATCCCAGGGGGCTTGTGCATCAACTGGCACATGATTGGCAAGTACACACACACGTGTGTGTGTGTGTATGCAGAACAGACATAGATACATATGTACATACACACATATATATGCTAAATAAATGAATTATTTGCAGCTGCCATCTACATGTGTCAAAATATGGGTTGTGCTGCAAGAATGGGATCCCAATTAGAATTAATTCTACTCCATGTATGTACAATATGTCAAAATACACTCTACTGTCATGTATATCTAAAAAGAACAAATAAAAAATATAAGTTGTGCATTTGAAAAACTCAAGGAAAGGGACTCCCACTCCCCACCTCCATAGTTGTGTTCTTGGCCACACACATTGTAAAG